>CAUYQG010185909.1:0-34421 GCA_963574415.1 Tarsius wallacei
TAGTTTCCCACCACTATCAGTCATTTTCTTGTGGTAATATGTTGGATGATCAAGGTCTACTATATGAATGAGAACATGTGATACTCAGTTTTTTGTTTCTGTGAGAGATCACTCAGTATTATAGACTCTAGTTCCATCCAGGTTGCCGCAAAATTCATGACTTTGTTCTTTTTTATGGCTGCGTAGTATTCCATTGTGTATATGTACCACATTTTTTTAATCCAGTCCTCTTTTGATGGACAGCATGGTTGCTTCCAGGTTCTTGCTATTGTGAACAATGCTGCAATAAACATACGTGTGCAGGATTTCATTCCTATTACAAAATATATGCCTGTGTATGACTAGCTAATGCAAGTTGAGAATGCATCATACTATATTCAATATACTGCATTAGAAATGTACACAAGCTGGGCTCGGTGACTCAGCCTGTAATCCCACACCTTGGGAGGCTGAGGTGAGTGGATTGTCTGAGCCCGCAGGTTCGAGACACTCCTGGGCAACTTGGTGAGGCCTCATCTCTACATAAAAAAAAAAAAAAATTAGCCGGGCGTGGTAGCGTGCGCCTGTAGTTCCAGCTACTTGGAAGGCTGAGGCGGAAGGATCGCCGGAGCCCAGCAGGTCGAGGCTGCGGTGACCAGGAGCGGCCACTGCACTCCCGTCTGGGCGACAGAGTGAGACTCCAACTCAAAAAAAAAAAAGAAAGAAAAATAAATGTACACAATGGGAAGTATGGTGAGATATCAAAGAATTGAATAAGCCCACAGTATGTTTCTATTTTAGTGATGAAATATCTAGTAGGATTAAATACATGACATATGTATTCCCATAAAATTGAAATTACAAAGGAACTGGAATCATGAACCAGGAAAGCAAACAGTAACAATGCAATAATGTAAATAGAAATTATGTAAATAAAATTAAGTTTCTATATTATGTGAAAATGACTACAGAGATTTCCACCTAACTTGGAAGGCTGTTTGGAATGGTCTAACTTAAAAACACCATGTGACGTACACATTTGGGAAAGCCTCAGCCAACACTTTAAGGAAATAGGCATTTATCTTCCAGAGCAACTGCAGTCTTCAATTGCATTCTGTGCAAGGTTACTCTGTGTATTTAATGTGTACCTCCAGGATGGCAACAGCTTGGACATTACAAATACATCTATTGATTCATGACTCTTTAGACTAACAAATAAAAAAACAAACTTAAAAAAAGTATGTTTCTTACATTAAATCAGGGTTTTGTTGTTGCTATTTCTTAAAATTTACTTTTGTTTTGAGCATTATTCCTAGTGTGCATGTATAGCATGAGGTCACTCACATTTTCAAGATACTACTTCTGAGAATAGCAATAATAATGACAATGATAATAATGAATGCCAAATAACTTTTGGTTACAAAACCCAATTAGTATTTGTGGAGAACAGTATTTTATAACAGAAAGTTTATACATTTTCTAAGGACTGTTACTCATGCTGTGGAAAACACTTCCCTTCCTGGACACCATGATTTTGATTTTGGCATTTCTTCACACTTTGCAAGATACATACCTACAATTGCTCTCATCCTATGAGCGCTCACGTCCAATCAAGAGAGTTTCTTCATCTGTAATATCTGTTATTTATTTTCAGATTCCTCCCTCTTGTGAGTCGCTTAAGTTCTTACTCACAGCCTCTTTCCCTGGCCAATCCCTAAAGTCTCCTAATAAACTCCTTGACCTCACTTGTTCCCACTAGTAATCAGGACTCCACACTACAGCCAGAGTTGCCTTCCTGACTACTTCAAACCCTCTCCTAAGCCATTACTGCTTCCTATTGCCTATAATAAAATGCTTCAGCTCTTTGAGAAGGAATAAAAAGCCCTTTTAAATCTCACTACCAACCAGTCTATCTTCCACATCTCCTTTCACTATCCTCCATCTCCAGCAATAGGCTTCAGTCAGAAGTTTTTTAATATATGAAATCAACTTTCACATGTCTAGGTCTTTGCTTATGCCATTATCTCTCAATAGAATGCTTTTCTTTTCTTTTCTGTTCCTTCTGCCAAATGAAACTCTATTTATCTTTTTTTTTTTTTTTTTTGAGTTGGCATCTCACTCCGTTGCCCAGACTGGAGTGCAGTGGCCGCTTCTGGCCACCGCAGCCTCGACTTGCTGGGCTCCGGCGATCCTTCCACCTCAGCCTTCCAAGTAGCGGGAACTACAGGCGCGTGCTACCATGCCCGGCTGATTTTTGGATTTATTGTAGAGATGAGGTTTCGCCTGCCCAGGCGGGTCTCGAACCCGCAGGCTCAGGCAATCCACTCACCTCAGCCTCCCAAGGCACGGGACTACAGGCTGAGCCACCGAGCCCGGCTTCTATTTATCTTTTTAAGAATCACCTTAATGACCACTTCTAGAGAACCTTCACAGACTATGTGAGGCAGAATTACCTGCCAGCACTATAGCCTTAATTCTCCTCAATTTTAATTGTGACTAGATTTTTTTATTCTTATACAGAAGACTCTGCAATGAATAGAAGACTAGAAGACATACCTTATTTATATAGCTAGCACAAATCAGGAGAGAGGGAATGTGTACTTCTGCACAAATTAGATTCTTGATGAATGACTCCTCACTTAAAGATGCAATATTTATAAATTTAGGGCCACTAGGATATGCAAAAGGTATGCATATTTTTTCTTTTCTATCTATTCTCATATGTATAAGACATGCAGCTTTACTTGGAAAAACATTTTCTAAATTATTCTTAAAATTGCTTCAATGTAGCCTTTACAATTGTACAGTAGTAAGTTGATCCATTTTAAAAAGTGTAACTTACATCATGATTTATATTCTCTCTCTCTCTCTCTGTCTCCCCCTTCTCTCTGATAGACCAACAATTACATTGAAATAGTTAATTCAACTCTTTGTAAAACAATCAATCAATCAGTGCATTGATCAAAATTTAATTCAAATTTTAGGAATGCCATTTCTTCTACATTGAATGCCAATAGGTACTAGGACATCTGTGACCAAGGAAGAAGCAGGCTTGCCAGGACCCAGGAGACTGGATAGGGTAGATCTTTCCCAAAGGAAAGACTAAAACTTAGTTGCATCAGAACAACAGAACACTGATGCACTGTGAGATCACCAAATTTTTAAATGTGAATAGCCAACTGACACAAAGCAAGAAACATCACATTTTCAAAACAAAATATATTTTCAAGTCATATACACACACACTGGCAGAAGTCTTCAAGTGATTTTAAGAATGCTGAAGAAATTAAAAATTAATGGCATTTCAAGAATTCTGAGTCAATCTTCAAGACAAATGGGGATTAACTGACAACTATATTATAACAACTATTTAGTTTTAAAGTACATTTGACAGGGAGTATAAAAATAATTTAGAAGTTAAGAATTCCACACACAAAATAGTTACTACTGTTTATCCAGGAATGATGGTTATCATCCATGCATAAGGGAAGGAGAGGCTCCATACTAATCTAGCTTTGGGGTTCCCCCTCCATACCATTTCTTAACACATGTTGATATTCCCCTTTGAGAACTAGGGGGATCACTGCTTTTCTGCAGTTCCATCCTCTTTCCCTGTTAACTAGATGCCTGTTCCGTGTGTCCTGATTTTGGCGTATACTTTGAAACAAAGCAAACAGATTAAACCAAACCACAACAAAATGTGTGTTGTAGGTAAAATGGCTTAAAATGGTGTTTTAATTTCCATGCCTGTTGGAATGTTTATGCTGTTAAAAAAGGGTGATTAGCTCAGAGGTAGACATGTCTAACAGAAGTTTTCAGTGTGATTTCCAGGTAAAAATCAGGGAAAGAGACTGGCTTGACCCTCTCTAATGTAGCAGCCCCAGAGCTGAGAGGGCTTGTGTTTAAGGTTCTTTACATATTCCAGAGAAATCACATGGAGGTCCAGCAAGGAAAGACATTGGCTTATTAGAATTTAAAGAAGGCATCAATGGCAGTGGGTCAGTAGGAAAGGGTCCTCTGTCCATGAGACACTGATGGTGGCCGGTTGATGCCTAAAGAAACTAAACTTTGGGACAGTACAGCAGACAGTTTTATAGGCAAGCAAGTCAATCAAGTTTACAATTACATTGATTAAGAGTGATGATTGTATTACTTTCAGCTTTACTTGGTCACCTGCACTTCGTGACTCATTAGTGGGAATATGCATATCCTTCAGGGACCAGCCTTGGCCAGCGGCTGCTCCCTGAGGGAGGGGCAGAAAGAAGGAAGATACAGAAAGAAGAGGCAATGTCAAGACAATACCTCACACTCTGCTAAAAACTTATAGTCACCAGAAAATTCTAGCTAGTAGATAACATCCCTATAACTTAAAAAATTACTAGTAAGCATTTCAATTTTCTTAGTGTGCTGTGGATTATTTAATTTACCCTTTGTTCAAATGCCAGCATCTGTTGTTAACTCTCAAAAGGAAATACTGTTTGTGATTTTACAGCAATTAATTACTTATAGTCACTATGGAAACACATGGCATCACTAAAATCAAGGTTTCATATAATATTAAAATTTATTATTAATATGATTATGTTGTATAATGCTAACATTTCATAATCTGTGATATGAAAATAATGTACAAGGAAGCATTTTGTAATCTGTGAGGTAATATTCAGGTGATATTAAGACCAATAATAATATGGATGTCATAAGATCTTTAATATTGTAAGCCAAATTAGCACAGCAATTATGACACCTGATTTTCCCTTTATGCTCCTCACATCATAGCTGTGCATTCTTATATCCTGTGTCGGAAGAAGCTTGCATTTGTTGTTTGCATAATGCTAATATGGGTCAGGTAAATAAAAGGCTGCTCATAGGATGGAGAAGAGGGACTGGGGATGAATTCTGCTGTTCTTGAAAACACTGTCATTTTTCCTCCTGAAAACCAAAGATTTCCTTTAAGTCCTCATGGATATATGTGGCCTCTGATTTGGTAATATAACCTGATTAAATCTTCAGGCCAACAAAAGTGCTTCAAGTATGATGAAATTGTCAATGAAATGTCAAGTGTTGAATTGATGCATATTAGATCACTTAACTTTTCATTTTATTTTACACCATAGTGGGGAAAATTATTCTTTTTTTACCTTCTTTTAAGAATTTGTAATACTTGCACTTACATACACACATAAAGGAGGAGGGAATTTCTATTATATGTTCAAGATTATAGGATAAAGAACAAGAGAAAGCTCCTTAACATAGGAATTGAGGGGGATCCATGTAGATTTTTAAAAAAATAAAAATATTTAATTTAGCTAAAAATACACCCTTCATTAGCAAAAGTAGTAATGCTGATTTTTGGTATTTGTGTTGCTTTGTTTTTCTAAATTTTTACTTAGTCATAAAATCAACTTTTCTCTTAAGGACTACAGAAACTAGTCCAACAAAATTGTTCACTATCCAATATTCAGTAATGCCCCCATAAAAGGCATTCTAAATGTTTGCAGCAGTATTTTCAATAGTTAATAAAGATAAATTATTATAAAGTTAATAAATGTTGTCCACAAGAAATGAAGCAACGATTTCCTTTTATTTGGCTGACTTTAGTGAAGTACTTAATATTAAATGATATTTAGGCTATTTTATAGTTCAGTAACTTCCAAAATGCTTTATTGAAGAAATTCTACTATAATTTCAACAGCTAAGAGGCAACATGATCTATTTTAAAGAGCATGGGTCTAAGAAAAAAGGAAACCTTGGTTCCATTTGGGTACAGCATCAAAGTAGTTGTAGGTTCTTATATAGGTCATTGAGTATATCTTTGAGCTCCAGGGCCCCATTGTGTAAATTGAGGCAGTGGATTATATCTTAGGCCCCTTCCAGTCTACCACTATGAAGGTTTTACTCCAAGTATCTATCCCATTTAGACGTCTTTAGGCATCTAAATTCTTCCAGCAGGTTGATAAATGCCCATCAACTTTATTATATATAGTTTTAAATCAAGACTGTTTTAAAATCGTTTAAGCAGTTGATTGATATCTTGGTACTCAAAGTGTGGTCCATAAACTATTAGCATAAACTCAGAGAGCTTATTATAAATGCAGATTTTCAAGATCTACCAAATACAAATTTGCATTTTAACAAGATTCCCAAGTGATCCATATGAACAATAAAGCTTGAGAAGCACTGGCTGAGTTCTAGACTCCTTCCCCTCAAATTATTCCTCCTATACAATTCAATGTTTTTAATATTTTCTCACAGTCTACATTTTATTATAAGATGTGAATTTGCCTCAATATTCTGTTATAAATTTGTAAATATTTCTAGCTGGATTACATCTCCGTGGTGAAATTTTGGCTTTGCTGTTAGTACTAAATGTATGATAGTGAAGAATCCAATAAGGGTACAACAGTGAAGAACACGAAGCTCTTCAATTGGAGGGTTTTCTGGCATCAAATAATAGAACGGTAACTTTGGGTGGCAGAGAATTGCAAGAAAGACAAATACCAGGATGAGATGAAAGAAAAACGAGTGTTCATTTATTCATTTAGTTAAGTATTTATTATGTGCCAGGGATCATGGTAAATTGGAGAATAAAGCTTTGCCCAATATCTGCCCTCATGGAGCTAACATTCTAGTAAGGGAGAATCGAAATTAGCAATGGTTTCTTATACGTTTTCTCACCCAGGCAGAAATAACTTAAATTTTTCATCATGACCTCAGAGAGTACAGACATCTTTTTAAAAAGCAAATTTTTCCCCCTGGTGTTCCCCTATTTTAGATATTTCGAGATTATAGTCTACATTCTAGTCTGGCCATGCAATGCCTGCCTTTAAGACAGAAGACAGAAATGTGGATTTTTATCTTGGCAAAATGTTGGTAATTCACATATTTATGTGTTTTCAAACTACAATGGGTATGTATATCACAGCTTATTAACCTCTGTAAAAATATCTGCTGCAATAATGACATTAACATATTCTCCAAAGAATATATATCATGTTTATATATTTCATACATAAAGCACAACATTATAAATGAAAGCCCTTTACAATATGAATTTATAAAATATAGAAAACATTTTAACAAGTAAAATATATTAAAAATTAACAATATAATTTAAGAATATCAATTTTATTGAATATCCCAAAGAACATTGTTTGGCAAAAATCTAACTTGCATTAGAATGTACTTCATTCAAAAATAAACTCCTGGCTGGGCTCGGTGGCTCAGCCTGTAATCCCAGCACTTTGGGAGGCCAAGGCGAGTGGATTGCCTGAGCCCATGGGTTCGGGACCCACCTGGGCAACTTGGTGAGACCTCACCTCTACGATAAATCAAAAATTAGCCAGGCGGTGGTAGCGCGCACCTGTAGTTCTAGCTATTTGGAAGGCTGAGTAGGAAGGATCGCCGGAGCCCAGCAGGTGGAGGCTGCAGTGGCCGGCAGTGTGCCACTGCACTCTAGTCTGGGCCACAGTGAGACGCCAACTCAATAAATAAGTAAGTAAGTAAATAAATAAATAAATAAACTTATTACAGTTACCTAAATTGTTATGTCTATTATGATTTATATGTTTCAAACTATTGAGGAGGGGAAGAAGTAAAAGTTCAGGCTCTGGTAGTGATTTCCAATATCACAGTTTTCTTCCGGATTTGCTAAGCTAATATAAGTACTGACAATTAAGTTCAGGAACTCATCCCAGACAAAGTGCTGCATACCTCATTGCTGAATATCACTATGGTTACCTTCGAAGTATTCCCTTTGGGAAGCTATGCACCGATGCCAATGCCTAGTCCACCTATGGAAGCAATTTTGGAACTCTTTTTCTGAAATGGCCACCAGACCTCTCATCCTGAGAACACTGGTGTTTGAATTAGAGTAAGGAACACATATCAAATTTCTTGTTAACTTGACAAGAGTGGAAGTGAAATCAGGGATATGTTAGTCCAAGTGTATGGGGATAAGGCCATGAAGAAAATGGCAGTGTACAAATAGATTAAATGTTTTTCTGAGCTGAGAGAAAGCATCACTGATGAAGAGAGGTCAGAACAGCCAGTAAAGAGCAGAACTGATGAAAACATTGTACAAATTTGTCAAATTGTGTGTCAAAATTGTCAGCTAACTGTGAGAAGCATAGCAGACCAAATAAACATTGATAGAGAAACAGGAAAATCTTCACTGAAAATCTTGGCACGAGAAAGGTGTGTGCAAAAATGGCCCTGAAGGAGCTCTTGCATCATGACAATGTACCAGCTCACACAACACTGTCTGTGAGGGAGTTTTTAGCTAGTAAATAAATAACTGCATTGGAACACCCTACCTGCTCACCTGATCTGGCCCCACTGACCTTTTTCTTTACCCAAAGATAAAGGAAATAGTGAAAGGAAGACATTTTGATGACATTCAGGACATCAAGGGTAATACAACAACAGCTCTGATGGCCATTCCAGAAAGAGTCCCAAAATTGCTTTGATGGGTGGACTAGGTACTGGCATTGGTGCATAGTTTTCCAAGGGGAGTACTTCAAAGGTGACAATAGTGATATTCAGCAATGAGGTATGTAGTTATTTTTCTGGTTTGAGTTTGTGAACTTAATTGTCAGTCTCTTATGTCTAGATTTTAAGCTACTCAATATAAAGAGGAAAAAATCAGAATTGTCCAATCAGACATGTTCATGTGGCTCATGAATAATAAAAAGGGCATTTTTTCAAATTCATCCATAATTAAATGTGATTAACTATTTTCAGTTAGTAATAATACTCAATCTCACATCAGTATAGACAAAGACAAAGGACACAAAAGCTTCCCCCATTTAGATGAACATAAACAATTTTGTCCTTGCTTTCAAGGCACAGACCTTACACAATAATTAGATTTAAATATAGTTTCGTTGTTTTTAAACAACAGATGGCTGCTATCTTGTACACTTTTATTTTTACAGAAATATTTTACTGTTGGCTGAAAAGCCCAAAAGGATTCTCATTTGTAATTCTGCCTGCATGTGTTTTGATTTGTACAAAAACCAGCTGAGGAAGAAACAAGAGCTTCAACGTAAAGGGTGAAAACCTGGTAGCTCTCCATCCCAAGACTCGTGTATGTGATTAGTGTCAAGGTTAGAAAAGGAGTCAACATCAGAGGCCAACCTATTTATAAGACCTGCTTCTTGAGTCATAAGACTCCAGCAGCAATGGATGAAAGCAAGCATGACCAAAGCGGAGAGCAAGTTTGAGGTTTAACTAAACTTGATCCTCTGTGAGTAATCACTCAATATATGTCCAGCGAATGAATTATATGCAATAGCATTGACTATGAAATTATAAGTTGTGTTTTGCTAATGTGAATCTTTGTAAACAAGCATTTAAAGGGGTTTGATCTACCACTACATATCTAACCATCTAGAAGCTTAACTGTCATTTTAAATGTTTAAAATGTGGGTGTTTGGCCTCATATAGACAAAGTTTGCATCCTTTTATGACTTCTGTTGAATCTTTAGCAACAACCAATATCCCAAGGGTACCCAAAGCTGACCAAGAACAAACCATAAGCATAAAATAGTCTAAATTACTTTTTTCAGATTTCTTCAATATCTTTTAATCTTCTCTCCCAGCACCCCCCACCACCTCAGTTCCAGGAAGTTGCTAAAAGTCTGAAAGTAAATTTTTATTTCCAATTGTGAAAAATTATAAAAGCATAAAGGGGATATAAAATTAAATGACACAAATTCATGGAACTTAAAATCTAGTTGGAGAGATGATATATAGCACTATTAACTATTTTCAGAGTGAAGTAAATGCTGTAAAGGGGGAGAGGCAGGTAAAAGTGATACAACTAATTACAAGGAGAAGATGAGTATGGCCAGAAAAGCAACAGGCTAGAGAAGACTAACTGTGATTGGTCATTAGGGAGGAAGGGTGTGCTGACATTTTATTTTTATTTTATTTTATTTTATTTTATTTTATTTTATTTTATTTTTGAGTTGGAGTCTCACTGTGTCGCCCAGACTGGAGTGCAGTGGCCGCTCCCGGCCACTGCAGACTTGACCTGCTGGGCTCCGGCGATCCTTCCGCCTCAGCCTTCCAAGTAGCTGGAACTACAGGCGCGCGCTACCATGCCCGGCTAATTTTTTTTTTTTTTAATTGTAGAGATGAGGTCTCGAACCCGCGGGCTCAGGCAATCCACTCACCTCAGCCTCCCAAAGCGTGGGATTACAGGCTGAGCCACCGAGCCCGGCTTGTGTTGACATTTTAAAGACTCATGGCCTTTAGTGTCTGCTAAGTTCAAGAAATGGCAATGAGCTGCATGTGGCAAAAATATAAAGGAAGTGGTAGGAGGTGAAAAGAATTCTAGATTATATCAAGAGAACATGTAGAGATGATGTATCTTATTCTGTAGGCAGGGGTGCCATTGAAGAGGTTTGTGCTGAGAATGTCATGATCAAATATTTCTGAAAGTCATTTCTGGTGGAAGGGAGAAAGTCACAAGTTCAGCAATAAGTGGCTAAGACCTGAATTAAGTTGGGGTTTGAATGTAGGAGAAAGGATTTGGAGAGGAAAGGAAAGAAAGAAATGTTGAACAAATGAATGTGGTGAGCAGAGTGAGGGTAAAGAGGGTGCAGGGTGAAAGAGTAGGGTCAAAAATTACTGTCAGAGTTCCTGGCTTTGTAATTGGGAGGATAATCTTATCACACTAATGAGGGAAGACAAAAGAAAGAGTAATTCCTAGTTTATATTTATAAAATACAACACAGACACCTCAGCTTAATACTTGCTAATCCTTCTATCAGAAACCCTGTTCCCATCACTCAGCACATAAATTAACTTCCATTCATCATTCAAGTCTCATATCAAACATGATTTCCTCGGAGGAGTCTTCCCTCAGCACCCAGAGTAAAGTAGGCGCCCTGATCATTCGGTCTTATTCTATGTTCTACCTCTTTTAGTTCTCATAATTCGTGTTTCTTTGGTCTACAGGTGTGATACCAGAAGACTGAAAGCTCTAGGAAGCTCCTGTTCACCAGTAACCACCCTTTGACTAATACGCTGGGCTCATACAATGTGTTCTGTTCACTGAATAGTAAGTGAATAGACACCTGATGAGATTCTTCCACAAAGGGATGCACAATAGCAGATGATCTGTCCATTTTTTCCCCTTTTGTTTCTGACAAGGTAACTATTACTACCCCAGACACATCAATGCGCAAAACCACACCATTCTACCATCTCCCTTCTCACTTTCCTTCTTTGTATAATTACTAGAAGAGATTTCTCTCCCCCAGCTCTGTAATTCACTTGTAAACTCCCAAACAATCCCAATGATGACTTACAAGAGGAGTAATGAAAATAACAAGGAAATGAAAAGTGAAATAGGATAGAATGACTCTCTGAAGCTCATAGCTCTTGAAAATGACCTAATTATCTGTTCACAATTCCCACCAAAGTCTTCATCTGCCTCCTGCATTTCCCTAATTATATCTGCTTTTCCTAAGAAACATGCTCAAGGCATAAAACAAAAAGTCCACTCAGCGATTCTGTTTTGGCTTCAATTACTCTTATGGCATGTTTTCTATTATTTCCATTGCAAAAGCACAGTATTTCATGTGTACTCGTACAACAAAGAAAAGTATGCTTAAACTGGAAATTTAACCATCAATTATAACATTGATTTTCAAACATTGTAAAATAAAGGAAACATTTTACTTCAAAAAAAAAAAAAAAAAAAGACCGTCAATGGAAATCCAATTTAAAAGCACATCAAAGTGAAGCTACTCTGTGTGAAGTTAGGCTGGAGATTGACCCTGACACAACCTTCAAGTCTTCTGGATACAAGCACCTCACTAGTGCTTTGTAGAGAAGGTTGAACTACATTGTTTCAACAGGAATACACTTCTAGTTTATAGTTACTAATATCGAAATTTACAACAAACAATGTTTTTTGTACATGGAAGAATTTTCACATACACAGATTTATATAAACTAAACCCTCATTTAAATTGGAATTTTAGCTAGCAGTAGAGAGAAGTAGGCAATTGATGCCTTAGCATAATATTCATGTGTTCATTATTGTTGCTTAAATGATGTTTATGCATGGAAGTTATTCAAATAGCTCACTATTAACTACTTATTTGTCTACTTATATACAAAGTTCACAAATATTCCTCAACTTACACTTAAAACATTGCATATGTTCCTGTTTCAGATGTTATTGTGAACATAATGACAAATGGAAAATTTTCATTGATAATGAAAAATTTTATATGGTTAAATCAGTCCCCCATAGCCCTGCACATACAGTTCTTTCTTAGACAAAAATTACCTTTATAAAGTCCACGTTTTTCTAAAAAGAGCAGTTTTTAGTTATTTACATGACTAAAACATTCTTTTTTTTACAGAGAGAGAAAAAGAGAAAGAAAAAGGAGGAGGGGGGAAGGAAGGAAGGAAGGAAGAAAAGAAGACACTACTGATGGATTCCTATAAATAGTAAGTTCTCACATCTAAACACTTATATAACTACATTGTTATAAGTGTGGTATGTTTATGTGTGGTGTGTGACAAGTAGTTTATATATAAATTTATATATGTATATAGTATTGTGTGAGCATGGAGCGTAAAATTGGGAGCCCACAAGTGTACCCTCTCAAAATTCAACTATTTTTTATCATTTTAGGTTGAATCTTGTAAATATATTTTTTATTACTTTTACTTGATCAGGCGCTAGTTAACAAGACACATTCATCTGCCTATATGTGTATATGCTGGTGAACATATACATACACGCAAGACATTTATTAACCCAGACAAGCTGTAAAAATGTTTATGTCACCATTAGCCTGTACTCTTTCTAGAGATTAGCTCAGTCAGAAGTCAGGTCTGCATTGTTATTTTGCTACAGCCTGCAACTCTGAGAAAGCACTGATGTCCAAGGTAATGACAAGGATGAATTCAATGAGAGACAATTTAACAAGAACACATGAGTTGAGCTGTGCTGAATCAAAATATTAAATTTAAATTAAACTCTTTCTTATGTAGTTGGACTCATAATTAAGTTATAAGATTTAATCTCTAAATCTAAATGCAATTATGCTAAAGCTACAGCACAGTGACAGATAAAAGATCCTCACTATATGAACTCAAAGACAAATTTCCGAGCTACAGAAATATGTGGGTACAGAAAGAGTAGCAATGGAAGTTCAGCACAGCCGGTTCTTGAATTAGTAATGAATGTCCATAGCTCTGCTGGAAACCAACGGAAAAAAAGTGGTGAAAATAAGGTCGAAGTGTCTATATCTTTAGTACCATTTCTACTTCCATGTACACAACCAACTCAGAAAAGAAACAATTACTTAGGGACAAACATTTGAATGGAAACTCTTCATTTGCTTTATGCATCCTTGAAATATTTCCTCACAACCTCAGTGAAGTTGTGGGCTGAGTTACTTGTATATTTACAGATATTTCCCTTCATGACTGTTATTTCAAATTCTCACGTTTTAAGCTGAAAAAAAAGGTTCCCCCTTGTAATATTATCAACTCACTTATACCTGTTTTTTTTAAAACTAGAAAAGACACTAAATAGGTAGCAGGGGATAAAGCTACTCTGAGATTATACCATTACTGCAGGATACTGTAAAGAGACCCACAAGGAAATAATAACAATGAATCACAGGGCTCCACAGCAAATGGAGAAGAGTGTTGCATTTTTTCTATGATAAACACAACTGGAAATGAAACTGGAAGTTGCCCACTTCTCAAAAGCTAAAGCAAGAGGGGGGGGGAAGCTAATCAAGACTCGTTTTTACTGCCGATTCCTTTCTTACCACCTTCTGCTCCATTGCAAAATGGAAATTACTTTTTACCCACTATCTTGTACAAAATACATTGAGAATCTAACCTTGAAATAAAATAAAGAAATATTGTTTGAATATGCGATTTCCTTGACACTGGCTTTCACTATAGAACCTAAGAGCTTCAAGCAAAAGGAAAGGAAGAAGAACACTTATAGGACTTTGGCATCCTCTGTAAAGGTTGCCATGCACACAAACATACATACTTACAGAGATATACACAAAGGAAAACTCAGAAATGGTTAGTGATGATGATATATATTATCATTAATATGCAATATTATTATGTACTTCATTTATGGCTGAAAAGATAGTCTGATTAGATTCTGTCACGCCATAACTATCTCATCATAATAATCATATAATAAAATTGACAGTGAATTAATTTGGCTTTTTAAAGGCAGGGCTGAGATTTTTTTTTCAAGGATAGGGAAAAATGGTACTTCAACATGGTCTAAGTCAGAAATCTTGTGCTACATTTTTCTCTTAATGATACAGCTGGAAATGATAGTAGAAGCAAATAGATAAATAGATAAACAGCACAGGTTAAAGTGGTTGCCTTGCTACTATTTCTTCAAGTTTCTTATGATTTTCCAAACAGTGACCTCAAACTATTGAAGAGCAGGTGAGAAAGGAGATATTGGTGTTTTTTATTTTTATATACTTTCCTTCCTGTAAGGGGAATTCAAACAACAGAGAAACCTTACCAAAATCTTATCTATTGCAAAACCTTGACTGATTTCATGTGCAGATATATGTTGGCAATGACAGGGCTTAAACCTACAAAAATGAAAGAATTACTTTTTTCCTCCCTTTTATTTAAGAAAATATCATTCAGTGCAATCTTTTAAATCTGAAGTGATATGGCAATATTTTCCTTTGAAAAATATGGGACATTGTTAGATGAAAACTGAGTGGACAGAAAACTCTAATTTATGATACACAGTCATGCTTACCCATGTCAATCAAAGATGGACATATTTTTTTAGACACAATTTTATCTCTAAAAACTGGCAGACTATCCTACTTCAAATATTTTAAACTTGGAGGTGACACTCATAATAGCAAAAACCTTAGAAACCACAAGGCCAGCATCCTTCTTTAGTAGAATAACACGACAGGCACATATAGTAACAGCCTGAAGAACATTCACAGGAAATAGTAATTTGCTAGAACTATCGACATTGAAATGGAATTAACACTTCCATTGGGCACTCAATTCTAATTCTATCTTGTGGAAATTCTTACTGAATCCTACACCCCCACAAAATAAGATACAAATCAATAGTCTGTTAATGGATCAAAATGCCCTTTAGATATCAATAGTAAATCTGAATCAGAAATTTAAATATTAAAGACTTTTAGTTAAATTCTGTATAAAAATTACTATGGTGTGTGAAGTTGCTATGTATTACATAAATGCATTTAAAGTTGCTGGTAAGATAATGGTGGTAATAACGCCATTTATCAGGACAGAGTGGTAGCTAAAGTATGGACTCTAGAGTCAGTCCTAGGTTTGAATTCCAGATGTTTCACTAGCCACTCTGATGTCTTAGTCTCTGCGTGCCTTTATTTCCTTATTTGTACAACACAGAAAACAATAATACCTACCTCATTGGCTTGTTTTAATCCTGTAAAGAGCTTACAATTGTGTCTGGCATACATTAAGCATTCGATAAATGTTACCTACTATACAGGTTTATACTTGACAAAATGGGTCTCCTATCAGATTTTCTTAGCTAGTTGCACTTTAGCTTTCATATTACGTCATTTTCTCCTTACACTGAAAAACAAATTTCAAGACAGCATTTTGTTTGTTTTCTTTTATTTTTGTTTGGAAATGAAAGAAAGGAGAAACGGAAATGCACCAAATTTCCATTTCAACCTTAGTGTTGTACAAATCTGTTATTTGGCTTTATACTGGGCTTTGGAAGACCGAATAGCCACATGCCACCATCAATTTTATTTCTAGAATCCCTCAAATTGTGCTTCACCAATGATTATGTCGTTGCCATCCAGCATAATAATGTCAGCCATATAAAGAAGCATGATATTGTGTGTTATTGTTAAATACAGAATATCTACTTTCAAATACATCCAAACATTTCAGATGTAACGTGAAATGAAAGTGTCTGTATGTGTTTTGTATGGTGAAATTGTATCAGTCAGCTGACATATGAAAGTATATTTATTGGGAAGGTATAATGTGCAGCCATTTTGCAAAACAATTTGGTAGTTCCTCAAAAATATGACCCAGCAACTTCATTTGTTGGTATATAACCAAGAAAATTGGAAACATGTCCACAAATAAATATGTATATGAATGCTCATAGCAGCATAATTCAAAACAGCCAAAAAGTAGAAACAACCCATACGTTTATCAATTGGTGAGTGGATAAATAAAGTGTAGAATAAAATGGAATATTATTCAGTCATAAAAAAGAATAAAATAATTCCTACAATATGGATAAACCTTGAATACATTATCAAAGTGAAAGAAGGTAGACACAAAAGATCACAAATTGCATGATTCTATTTATTTGAAACCTACAAAATAGACAAAGCTATATACAAAAAGAAGATTAGTGGCTTCTGGGGGATGGGGGAAGGAGAGAATGAGGGGGAATGACTGCTAGGGTATTCAGAGATTCTTTTCACTGAGCCAGTAGAGGGATCTGAAAGAGACTATAGTGGACCTCATTTATAAGATAAAAGATGATGAGTCCTGTGCAGCACTGGGCCTGTGAGCTGGTGTATAGATGGAATACATGCTCCACTGAATATATTATATACAAACTAAATGTGTATGAGATCTTGCTCATTATGTCCTTCAGATTAACTAATATTTATAAAGCATTTAAAGCAGTGTTTTAAACATACAAAACACTATAAGGAGGGCCTATTAAATAAAACAAATACAATGTACAGACATATTGAAAGAAAGACTAAAACAGAGAGATAATAAAATACAGTATAAATGTTATCTTTTGTCAGAGAAAAATTTACATTTGTCACTGAAAAAAAGAAATAACTAAGCAAAAGTAAGCAGACACAGGAAGAGAGATCACATTTTGTACTCTATGTACAGTAGATTTTAAAAAATCACCACTTCCATCATTATTCTCCAGGAAAGTACCAGGCATGCACAATGGCCTAGAAGACAGAGGTGTATGTACCTCAGTGACAAACCAATATTAAGTGTGAGATCTATCAGTCAATCAATACTAATTGCATAGCTAGAAAGGTGGGGTAGTGGCACTGGGCTAATATGCAGCCCTGTGCTGTGCACTGAGCACTAAAGAGAGGACTAGGCTCATTGTGCATTCACTTTCATCTGAAAATGCATAATAAAAAGCTTTTCTCTGAGCAGTTTTAGTTTATATTCAGCAATTTTCTTTCTGTTTAAAATGCATTTGAGAAAGCTTGTTAATCAGATGATTCATGGAATTAGAATCACCAAATATGAAGTCGTTTTTAATTCTTAGGCTATTGAATTGTACAAGAAGATCTATCACACAGCTTGTCATAATAATATAAAGAAATAAGTATAATTTGTAAAGAGTTATAGTTAAACATTGTATGTTATTTGGCTGGGGTCATTAAGTAGAAAAATAGAATTTTTTAAAATGGTGAGTAATAACTTGAAAGGCTTGATAAACATAATGAGGCTTTTTTGGAAAAAAATCACAGTTGTTAAACTGAATAAAAGTAGCACACAGATTTGTCACATTTGTAATGATCAAATTCAGAATGAAGCACCATGCAAAGATATGTGTTACAAGCAGTCTTATTTGCCTCAATTCTCTTCTTAATTATTTTCATGTTGTATAATGGCTTACAAGATCAGACACCAAAAGTGTGTGGCACAGTTTTGATCACTGAAAAATATGCATATTTATGAGCCATCATTAGCTTATTGTCCTTGAAATCATATGTACACGTATGTAAATGATTATTACTAGTGTCAACATTAACTCTTGTCCATTTTAGACAAATGGTATTACATTATCATTATAAAAATAATTATATAAATTGCAGATAAGGTAGACATTTCCTATGCCACTTAGTTAGCAAATAATGCTAACCTGACTTGTAACATATGCTGCATCTTTAAATTTTATTCAGTTTTATTGATTTCCCCCGTTTCTATTTCTTTTACTGTTTAGATTACAATTTATTTTGGAATACTAATAGTACTTCACACTTTTTCATATACTAGAAGATCTTCAGTAACAGCATTATTAAGAGCTAAGTGAATGGGGGGATGTCTTGCAGTATTTTGGCTGAAATAGCAAAGGTCTTGGTAATAGAGTTTATTAATGTCCAGTCCTTAACAATGACCACTCTTTACTCATGGTTAGCTGTGTACAAACATATGCCCCCTCAGGAGTTGAGTTTAAAAAACAAGCAAACAAACAAATATTGAAGCTATTAAAAATGGGGACCAATCCTTCAAGAACATGATGGAGAAATTATCAACAAAGGCTGAAAACCGTCTTTGGATTAAATAAGACCAAATGGAAATGCCATCTCAATGTATTGCATGATTCTTGATGAAATTCTGGAGAAAAATAGGGAGTGAGGACATTATCAAGGCAGCTGGCAAAATATGAATATGAAATGTGCATTAGATAATAGTGTCATACATTTCCTCAATGGGATAGTTATCTTCTGGTTAGTAGAAGAATATTTTGCCCTTGTAAGATATATGATGAAGTATTTAGAAGTGAAGTATCAAGACATCTGCAAGTAATTCTCAAATGGCTCAGCAAAAATTATATAATTACATTAAAAGTGTGTGTGTGTGTGTATACATATATATGGGGGGATTGAGAGAAGTGAGTAGTGAGTAAATGTTAGCAGTTGATGAATCTGGTGAAGGGCATATGGGTGTTCATTGTACTAGTCTTGCTTGAAATTTTTCAAGATAGTTGGTGGAAAAATGGGAATGTTTTAAAGCTTGCATTATGTTTTTCATAAGGGACATCTTAGAAGTATGAATGCCAATAAACAAGGGAAAGTAAAAGAGGGACATCTGAGGCATAACAGACAAAATGCAAATTCAACTGATTCCAAAATGATTATCAATATACTTGAGATAAGCAAAAAATTGTATTTGTCATAGTTGCTCACATGCAAAGTAGTGTATGAACACACTGTGTATCCATTATTAAACAGTCATATTTCAATGACAGCACATATGCTAATCCCACTCAGAGGTTTGCTTTTGGATACAACTAAGCTCACACACACAAACACATTGTGCTGAGCCTAAGCAATTTTCAGAATACTTTTATATTAGCCAAACGGGTATTAAATATGTAATTAAAAATGTATGATTATTATTACTTTGCATTCAAGTTTACTGTTGCTGTACTGAATATTTTAATAACTTCTCTCCCACAAATAGCACATGGAATGTTATTGCAAGCAAATTCATTTTAATTAGCCATGTTATAAATTATACCAGTGGCGAAGCCCTAGCGGCCTGGCAGCTAGGATAATGCAGCCTCTACATTCACATGTAAATAACTGGGATGACAAAAAAGAAGTCACTGATTTTTTTTCAAGCTTAGAACCAGTGCTATTAACTTCAAAACTAAAAACAATTGAGAACTGAATTGTACCTGTTTAAAAAGAAAGCCACGGAAGGAAAACTATTCTTTCACTTACCTGTTCTATTCCACTTGAGAACAAAGACTATAATGAATTAACCACACAAACCATCACATGAAACAAAGGAAACACAAAGGATGACTTTTTTTTTCACTTTGCTGTCACCTGAGTGAGTGGAGGACTGGTTTATTGTAATAGTCATTTTAATTAGTTTTCAGTTGCTATCAGCCATGAGCATTTTAGCTGCAGCTCTTGTCCTAGTTTAGTATCTCATTCTCCAACACGCTGGTGAGCTCTGTTCACAGGCATACGCTGACTCGGCCAAAAAGAGCAAATCCATAGTAGAAAGGACATTAGACGGGCTCCCGCCTCTGAGTGCTACACAAAAATGTGCTTTGACCATTGGATCTAACTCAGAGCAGGGGACTACCTGCCAAGAGAGTTTTTGTTTTTTGGGTTTTTTTCTGTTTCAACACTACAGCTAAATGCAGAATACACTCTGTGATTGGATAAAGAAAATGCATTTTTTTAGCCTGGGTAAATTAAGAAAATAATAGCATAAACGTGAGTCCAGCACTTCCAACTGCCTTTTTTATGTTCTCTAATCCATACTGAAGATTTATAAGCCCAGTACCTTATGGCTTTCCCTATAGACTGATCATTTAAAAGGAATTGGTAGCAACGATTCAAATGAATAAAGGTGGCATCTCATCTAAAGTCATTTGAATTTTACAAGTTATAACTTATTGCAAAAGCAAATTCTGTGTTCTAGTAAACACAAGGCACACCATAGCCAGTAAAGACCCTTCCTCAAAACCACTTGAGTGTCCAATATTCAGAAGCAAAAAATGAAGCAATCTTCTGTTTATCCAATTATCTCCCATAGCTACACCCATATCTTATCTTCTCCAAACATAAAACTACAAGGAACACTAAAATGGTAAGACTTGGTATTTTATGCCTCGGGAGCCTTATATGTGGGCACAAGTTTCTCTCCAAAGTTTACAAGTATTAGTGAAAATCCCTGAAACTTCAAGTGGGAAGATTCAGGCAAGACTATTTTAATTCTAGTAAATCTTTAACTTTTATTTGGTTCCTACCTCATTCATAGCATGTGTTAAGGCTCTTTATATTTTTAAACTATAATTTGATCATGTTAATTGCAGGGATGCATTTAAGGTTTTTCTTCTCTTTCTTATGTATTCACAATGCACACATGTTAAGAAATTAGTGGATTTTTTATAAGCAATGCATTAAATATAGTAGTGAACCTATTATTTTAAATATTTCTCCATTTTCATTCCAACATTTGTGTAAAGTTTATAGTATATAGTATTACATACTTATTCTTTAAAAATGAAATGTGGCTTCTGTGTCACTGCTTTCCTTTTACAAAACCAGAAATTATTTTGATACCATGTCCTAGACAGATTAAAAAAAATGTAGCACAAAGTAATTCTTCTTGGGTTCATTGTGCTGAATAGATTAGAATTCTTATACTAATACTGGTAATTATGTTACTTATACTGATATTTATAATAATACTAATAGTCCTTTTATTTCTCATATCAATAGACAGAAGTCATAGATGGAAACTAAAACTTAATAGTACCAATTCAAAAAAACATTTAATATTGTAATTATTATAAGTCACATAAATGTGTATATTTATTACTGTTATTATAAGAGTTTTTAGTTTGAGGACATTAGGCTTTTCCCAAGCTTATACTATCCTTGTATTATAAAAACTAAAAATACTGCACCAATTAATTTTGAAACTTCTGCTTCTCTGTGATCCAATAATGGGAAAATCATATAAAAGATAAATTTTCTGCAATAAAAATTAAGTTCACAATATTAGTTCATAAAACAATGTATACATCTTTATTTGCATAATTCATAATATCGTACAAAAGGTATTCACGTCTAACATAATATCTTTCAATGCCAAGACAGGGTAAGGGGTACATTTGACACCATCACACAAGATCTAGAAGAGTAAATATCACTGACCTCTCCTAAATAATTTATTTTACTAAAATTTTGTTTTATATGACCATGATGGACCAATTTCATCAGTTCAGAGAGGAGATTGTTTTGCTCAAAAAAATATTTTTCTTGTCATTTTAAAGTTTGGTCTTGAATCTCTAAGCAATGACATGCAGGTTATTTTTCTCAGTGAGACGCACTTCTTGTGACAGTTTTTGACAAACAACGTCAGGATAACTAGGTATGCAGGAGTGACACTGAGGGATGATAATGGGTTCAGTGTAGCCTTCTGAGCAATTACCTGATCCCAATTAAATTGTGCTGGCACTGAATATTCAAAAAGACAGGTCAGAAATTGACCTTCATTGTCCACCTTTATCTGGAAGTGAAACCCCTGCTACTCTGTTACATAATTATCATCAAAGCAAAATTCGTATCAGTTGCTAAGCATCACACATGCTTCAATTTCCTGGACAGTGAAAAAATCCGACAAAACTATTCCTTTGTTTTATTTACCACTATACTATAATATAATAAAGTGTCAAATGAGTGTTCATTTCCATACTTAAATTACCTATGAGTTTAATTATTGATTGTTCTCTTTCTCTTTTAACCGTTCAAGATTTATTTTAAAAATCATCTTTGATTTGCAATGACATATCTTCAAATATACTTCTTGAACAGTATTTTTCTTTTGTGCAGATAAATCATTTCAACTGTTTGACTTCTAAAGAATTCTTTTACTCAAATTCAAGGAGTAATTTTTCAAAAGAGGTACATTTCATGGAAATGTTTTTGATAAGTTTTTCTCCCTTTCATAAAATACCAAACTATTTGTCCTAGAAGACAGCTACTGACAATAGAAAGAGATTTTAGTTTGTTTTAACGACAAGGGTTAGCATTTTTAATATATGGGAGCCTGGTTTCTCTTTTGTATCTCTACTGCGTGCTGTCTTGCATTTACATGAATGCTTAAATTCTAAGTAATTGTTTTGACCATTTGAAAAGTCCTTTTTTTCAAAGCTTTGAAAGATTTGGTCAATTTCAATTTGTTCCTCTAATTAATTACATATTTAGATTGCTCACAGATTTGCCATCAACAGTGTATTTTCTAATCAAGCAGAAAAAACCCCCACAGAAACACATCTTCTGGAAAGCAATGCCCAGGGGGTTCCTACCCTCTTTTCAAGAGTGAATCCAGTGCCTGAAAAACTTTTGAAGTGAAATTACTAGAGACATACAATTAAGGATATATTATGCATTTTGGGGGAAATAATTATGGTAAAAATAAATTCAGGTTGTTAGATGCTGTGTTTGCTACTGAACTAGAAAATAAACAATCTGAGAATCAAATGAAATAGATAAAATTGGCAATTGAGGAAATAACTAATTTTCACTGGGTATGGGCGGGATGGATGGGTACACTGAGAAAATGCCAGGCAATGTTCGAAGTATTTCATATACCTTAATCACCTAATAAAATAAAACTTTCCGTCAGCATGATTAGTATACCTATTTCACAAATGAGAAGTAACTGGAGCACAAATGGTTTAAATTATTTACACAAGGTTACTCAGCTAACAAGTGACCATCCTGACTTTCAAACTGGAATTTCTGGTTCTACAGCTGGGTTTCTGAACCCTACACGAAAGTGCTGATAATCCTCATAGATTTAGCAATATACAGCCATGATTGTATCATGTACAGTGTGATAGAAAAAATGCTGGCAAGGGGCTTTTCTCCCAAATTAATTTATTTACCTTTTGTCTTAAGTTCTACAAATAAATATTTTTTGGGGGGGGCTGGTTGGAAGAGGGAGTGTCATATGTTGTCTAATAAAAGTAGCTTCTGATATTATTTAATGGGCGCTGAATTTCCATTTGGAAATATGGAAAAGTTCTGGAGGTGAATGGTGGCAGTGGCTGCAAAACAATGTGAATGTACTTAATATAACTGAACTGTACACTTTAAATTGTTAAAAGATAAATTTTTATGTTATATGTGTGTGTGTGTGTGTGTGTGTGTGTGTGTGTGTGTGTGTTCACAAAGAAACAGCCTCAGAACTCTGATTTCAGATTCAGAATTCTAATTCTAGATCCGTAGTTCATTAGCAATGTACATATAAGCAACTTAGTCTGTTTCAGTGATTTCTTGTGCAAAGTGAGAAGAATAAAGGAACGTACATCAGAGTACTTATGAGGCTTAAATAAGAAATCCCTGTACTATCAAGGCCTAAGGTGATTGTTTTACAGATGTTATTCTTACTTTCAGTCTTAAATGCAATGCTTAGAATTGTATCTGGCACATAGTTGGTACTCAATAAAAATCTGTGGAATGAAAGAATAGTTCATTATACATGATGTTTATATGTTTGCTTAATTTAGTATGATCATAACACCTTGGTATTCAAAACTCCCTTTTTGAGACAAGTGAGGCAGAAATAGCAGACAAATACTGAAAGGGGCAGGGAACTTACAGTGTCAAAATTTTTAATTCTCACTTACCTAGGACTGGCCAGGTGCCCACTATTACTCAAAACCCAAACATGTAAGTTCCTAAATTAGTGTTTCTTCAGCTTCAGCAAATTCACCTGGAGAGATTGTTAAAAATGTAGATTCCAGAACCAACCTAGAGATATCTGATTTGCTAGATCTGCAATTTGGCCCAGAAATCTGCATTTTTAAAGAGTCACAGGCAAGCTGAATGGAGTTAACTGGCAGACTATTAAAAATTAAGCTAATTTTTTTTAAATTTTGAAATAACTGTAGATTTGCATGCAGTTGTAGAAGATAATGCAGAGAGAAATTCTATTCCATGTGTCCTTTGCCCAATTTTCCCCAACTGTAGGTAACCTCTGGCAAAACCATAGTACAATATCATAATCAGGATATTGATATTGACAGAATCTACCAATGTTAGGCAGACTGAATTGTGACAACTGATCTAATACTAATCACTAATGCAGCGGTTCTCAGCCTTGCCTGCATATTAGAATCAACTGGAGAGCTCTATAAAAATTGTCCAGGCCCCACATCTGGACCAATTAAATCAGAAGCACTAAAGGGGAGGTCTGGACACTCCCCACCTCACAATGATTGTGCAGCCTGTGTAAGAGCTGCTGCTACATTGTGACACTCAGTCCTTCCTTACTAGTTTCAGAAGAGAGGTCAAGCTTGAAAGCCGAAACTCACTCCACATCCTCAGAGTGAAGACAGCCAAGTAAATCTTCATTTTAGAAACTTATGCTTTGCCCCATTTTCAAGATTTAGGAAGTGCAGCTAGCTGGAAGTCTAGAAACAGAGGCATTTAAGCTGTTACAGTGGTAAAAGAACTGGCCATTACCCCAAGGGAAATGATAGATTTCCCACCAAACGCTATATAAAGACCATTGTGCTCAATATAAAGGGCCTAGCAATAATTCTGGCATAGCCTGTATTGTAATTATCTATCAATTATTCTACCACTGGGTGGAAAATAACCCTTTTTGAAAATATTTAAATGTGATCATCAAATTCCTCATTCTTTTTATATTTTAGGGAAGTAAGCTTTTCTATTCATTGTGCTACATATATTTCAAGCTGCGTGTATAATATGGTACCTAGCATTTACAATCAAGAAAATCAAGGCCTACAGTTAATAAAATATTATTCCTTCCATAATTTGCTGTAACTATATTGTTTTCTAAGTAGAAACTACTGCAAGTGCTTTTTTCTTCCTTTTGGCATTTTGCAATACACCTACTATACATTACATACTGTGTAAATATGGTAGCAGTGATGGTCTAATTAGATAATCCCAGTGATCTCCAAGAAACAGAAACATGATACAGAGGAAGGAAGCTCTGTAAGCCATTTGAGCTCACATCCTAACAATAACAATCATTTTGAAAAGGCAGTATTATCATTAACTGCAGAGGGCAATATCAAATCTTTGAAATGTCATAATTATTTCTTCAGACTATATGTCAAATACTGAAATCCCCAATAGCTTAAAAGACCTTACAACAACCACGTGTATAGCCATTAAATTACAGTACCGATTAAAACGATAATGACAACAATTACACCTTTACTGTCTTAGGGTAATATGAATCAAGCAAGGTGGTTTTCTAAAATGCCACATTCTCAAAATAAGTTACGACTCATTGAAGCCTAATTAACTCTTCAAGACATTAGTGTCCAATGTAATTATATTTCTTTACTGTCCTTTAGTTTATCTCTGATCTCTAGGGTTTAGTTGTTAAAATAACTCAAAGATGAACACTTTGTTCCTATTAACCCCAGAATACATTTCCATGGTGCAAGTAATTCTCAGGCTGTTTAACCTTTGCATTAGCTCAAGAGAAAAACATTGGTGGTTTCCTCTCTCTATAAGTAACAGTAATGCTTCAGAACAATGTGACATACTGTTCTTTTTTTTTCTTTCTTTCTTGTACTGATAATGGCAAATACTTGACTTTTTTCAAATGAATGATAGGGAGAAAATTTGTATTTCCATTTTCAGTTTCCTTTCTTTCTTCCTCCCTCCTTTCATTCCTTTCTTTTTCTTTTCCCTCTTCTATTTATCTTGTTATATTTTGTAATCAAACGCTCCAACATTCCTTATAGTCTCTTACATTGGAGGACAGGAAATTTTCTGCTCAGTATCAATCTTAAACAGCTTTAATTAATTTGGAAATTGGCTTGTGAACACAAGTAATATCAGTAGTAGAAGTTTGTCTTCAGCATTTCTTTGAACCTTAGAAGGTAAGTCTACCTTAGGACTAGCTAGATATTTCTGGAAGAGATAGCCAAAGAAAAGAAATAATAACATATGATCCACTATTTGGGTTTATTGGTGCCACTGCCTTCATTTTTGTTAATACAAATTATTGAAATTTTCACTCGTTTCTGCCATCTTCCATGATTACATATGTAGAAAAAAAAAGTTCTTTGTAACTGACCCTCTTCTTCCTCCTTCAATAAGATTCTAAATAAGGAAAACAAAATTAAAGTGGAAAGTTTCATCATTAAATAAACATTTTTTCAGAAGATTAGTATTGAGCAGTTTGTCCATTTGGTGTGAACTGTAGTATATTAAACAATTATTAATGTATATTTTTATTTATTATTTTTAATTGACTCTCCATTTTAATAGAAAAAAATCTGTCCATTAGTTGTACGGATGCAATATTTAAACAGTTTAAAGATGGATAGAAATTAATTGAATTTTTACTTTGTTTCTAGTTATTTATTATTTATCTAAAACATGTATCACTTGAGCCATATACCATAGTGAATTTCTATTTAGGTATGTGCAGTGGCAGTAGTCAATCAAATGTTGCTTAGCCTTTGGACCATCTGCCTTCTTGATAAGACTTGCATGATTAAAACTTGAGTAGAAAAAAATTCATAGAGGAATAGAAATAGAGCCCAGATTTCCTTCCTTCCTTCCTTCCTTCCTTCCTTCCTTTTCCTCCCTCCCTCCCTCCCTCCCTTCCTTCCTTCCTTCCTTCCTTCCTTCATCTGAGTCGGGGTCCTGCTCTGTCACCCATGGTGGAGTCCAGTGACAATATCACAGCTTAGTAATACTATAGCCTCCAACTCGCTCAAGCGATCCTCCTGTGTCAGCCTGCTAAGCAGCTGGGACTACAGTCACATGCCACCAAGCCCAGTTAATATTTTTTAAAATTTTTTTTGTAGAGAAGAGGTTTTGCTATGTTTTCTAGGCTGGTCTTGAACTCCAGGTCTCAAGCAATTCTCTGGCCTCCGTCTCCCAAAGTGCTGAGATCGCAGGCACGAGCCAGCGTGCCTGGTCAGCTCCCAGATTTCTTAGTATTTCTCACCAGTATATGAAATGCTTTCCAAAGACTTGGTTGGGATTTCCTATTGCCATGACTGGTGAGGTAAGAGTCAAAATGAACCTGAAGCTTCTTCACCAACACATTATAATTTTATGAATTGTGCAACCACCTCTCTCTTTCTCTGTTTCTCTTTATACTTAAAAAAACAACAACAATAACAACTATTTTGGTTATGTGTGAGTTTTCCAGGACTACTGTAACAAAGAACCACAAACAGAGTGGCTTAAACAGAAAAAAATGTATTGTCTCATAGTTCAGGTGACTAGCAGTCCAAAATCAAGGTGCTAGCAGAGCCATGGTCCCTCTGAAACCTGTAGGGGCATCCTTCCTTGCCTCTTCTTAGCTTCTGTTGTGCTGTCAGAAATGCTTGGCATTCCTTGGCTTGCAGATTCAGCACTTCAATTTCTGCCTCTGTTATCACCTGGTGTTTTTTCTGTGTCTTTATGGCTCTTCTTATAAGGGCATCAGTCATATTGAATTAAGGGCTCAAATACACCAGTATAACATAATCTTAACTAATTATACCAGCAATGTCCCAATTTCCAAAAAGTCATATTATGAGGTAATTACTGAGAATTAGGATTTCACCATATTGTCTTGGAAGAATCAATGAATCAATTCAACCTATAGCAGGTTATAAAAATGATATGTGCTTATTTAGAATAATTCAAACAATACAAAAGTCTGCAAAATAAATGAAGGTAATCACCCTCACCCTTTCCCTAATCCTAGAAATAGTCATTGTTAAAAATTTGTGTATACTTCTAAATTTTCTTATATATAAACAAATCGATGAACTAACAAGTATATGTATGTATATATATTAAAAATACTTAACAATCTACATAAGTCTCTTAGTTGTTTGTTTCAGTTAATTACGTATCATGGACATCTTTCTATTTCAGTGCATTGTGAAATAATAATGATTGACATTTACTGAGGGTCCAATATATGCTAGGCCTCCTTTAACTGCTTTCCATGAATCATTGTATTTAATCTTTGTAACAGTGCTATGAGGTAGGTTGATTACTATTTCTATTTTAACAGAGTGATTAAGTAACTTGTCAAAAGCTATGCAGTTAAAGAGAAGGAGTTGGGATTTCATTCCTTTGACGCTAAATTCTATCATCTTAACCACTATCCCATATTAGCCACATGGCATTTGATTTTATAGCTGTTTTTCATTTGAAAGAATTTAAAAGTAATAGAGACATCCAAGTCTGTCACTTTGTGATGCCACTCTCAGAAGATTGCCATTTGTACCCTAACTAAAGTAAATGATACACTCAGATATTAAACAGACCATGTGCTATCAAGTATCCATAGGGGATACCATGTTTCCATATTATTTCATATACTTAATATTTGTAGTTTCATTTATTTTTAAACAATTACTGTTTAGCATTTAATGAGCATTTTCTTTGGACTAAAAATCTTACCAGATACTAGAAAATGTAAACTATGTTTTTGTTCTAAAAGAATTAGTATGAGGGAAAGCTATGTGAACAATAACTAAAAAATAATATTAGTGGTACATTGGGAATACAAAGATGGGAGTAATCAACTTCAGGGTAGGTTGGTAAGGGAAATCATTGAATAACTGAAGTCTTCATAACTGATATGTCTTTAATAATTTCAGCAGGTGTTGTCAGGTGGAAGGGGATAAGATAAGGTGGAGTAGGAAGGTATGGTAGCCTCTGAAAAGCCTCCCCATTATTCCCACCTCCTAGTATTTGTATCCTTGTGTAATCTCCTCTTTTTCAGAGTAGGCTAAACCTAGTGATTTGCTTTTACCCAATAGAGTGTGGAAAAGATGATGAGATGTCAGTTCTGTGATTAGATTACATAAGATTGTGAAATGCATCTTGCTAGAAGACTCTCTCCACTGTTGGCTTTGATAAAGCAACTACTGTATTTGTGAGACAGCTGCCTATGGAGAGGGCCTCATGTTAAGAATTTGAGGGAGGCCTCTGGCCAAAAGTCAGCTATAAATTAAGATGTCAAAAAATTAAATTTTGCTAACAATCACTGAATGAGTTTAGAAGCAGATGCTTCCCTAGTTGAACCTTTGCCCTAGTCTTGACTGATACTTATATTGCAACCTGTGAGATACTCTGAAGCAGACGACCCAGCAAGGCCATGCCCAGATTTCTAATATACAGAAATTGTAAGACAATAAATGTGTATTGCCTTAAGACACTAAATGTTTGATAATTTGATATGTAGCAATAGATAGCGAATACAATGAACTTTATAAGCATAGAGAAATGTGTATAATACATGTTTACACACACACACACACACACACACACACAAGCCTGGGTGTGAAATATCTTCCTATGCCTTGGTAGTATAGAATAGCTGAAACTTAGAGAACAATGGTGACCATTCTTAGGACTAATCCTGGAGAGGTGGTTCAAGAACTGCCCACAAAGTCTACTTATTACAGGTTAATATGTTTGGATTCTGGGCAGTGTTGTCTTATTGAAGGTTGAAAATAACCTAATCAGTTCTGTGTTTTAGACAACACACTCAGGAAGATGGACCAGAGATGTGCAAGAATTCAGGCAGGAAATCTTTTGGGATGGTGAGAGTGGACAGTTAATGGGAACACAAGCAGGAAAAGAAGACCCAGAATAGAGCTGAGCAGTATTTACGAAAGTTCACTCATCAGATTGTAATGAGTGGGACTTTGAGAGATGATGATTCCCCAAAATTTTGCTACCTGACAGCATGAATTTTGGAGCTACACAATAGGAAAAATCAGTTTTGGGTGAAAGATAATGAGATTGATTTACCTGGGGAGAATTTGAGTTATCAGTGGAAGACACGTCATGGTTCATTGATGTATGGACCCAGAGGTCAAGAAAAAGATATTTCCTAGAGAGTATACGTAAAGCAGTAAATACACATGAAGGAGCAGAATTTTCCATGACAGCAAATAACATAAAAAGAGAGCTCAAGTCAAATCACAGGATTCAAAAATATTTAACAGACAAAATACCAAAAAATAACAGCCAAAGGCAACAAAGAAAGAAACCACTGAAGAAACAAGAGAGTCGGAAGCAAGTACAATATCTCAAAAAAGACAGTGGTCAACAGTGTTAAGTGGTTTTGAGAAGCCATAAGTGATAAGAACTGCATAGCGTTTGCTAATTTCAGTGAGAATTTCTTATATATTCCTTAAAGTTACACAATTATTTCAGCATGGTTAAAAATTTGAATGCCTTGGGATTGTTATGAGAATGATCATTCTAAACTGTTCTTTCTCCCCCACCCCCAGGTCATAGATATTATTATTAAGAATTGGTCTGGTACCAATCATTGGGCCTCGAATAAATAACATCATTCCATGCTGGGAAATGGCCTTATTCTTCTGATAGCTTGACAAGTTTTTAATCAGCATTGCACCATGCAGGGACTGAAATAATAATTTGATTTACATGAAGTCTATAAGTGACATTAGATAACAAATAATTCTCAGTGGGAGAGAAATATGGTAGGCCTTTCGATAGCTAAATATTATAACTTGTCACAAAAAGGCTGTCTTTTGTTGAAATAATACTACAAAAGTTGATTTTTAGTAAATTACATGCCAAACTGGTTATTTGAATAAAAAGACAAGTCATTGAGATGAATTCAGGTCATTAAATGTTGGTGAGTGTATGCCTACATCAGTTTCCCATGTCTCATTAGGGATACTTATTTTTGAATGACATGAACTGAAGTACATGTTTATAAGAAGTGATGATGAAGAAACAATGAAGCAAGTTCCTCTGAGAAACACCTACCTAAGTGATTAAGTGTTGAAATTATCCTATGTGTTTTTTTTACTGATAATTTAATTTACTTGCATGAGTAACAAAATTTTATTTACCAGTTACCTAGTTTGCCCCAAATGATTTAGGTAGCTGAGGTCAATTCACCTAGAATTACTTCATTTATAGTTAACTGATCAATCTACTGAACTATTTCATCATTCATACATTTTAATTTAGACAAGGTATCCCTCTCTTTACAGTGTCTCATTTATGAACTCCAAACTTACAAGCACTGGATCAATGATGCTAAGGAAAAATATACTGGACTCATTGAGGGATTTGATTACGTATCTTAACTTAACTATCTGAGACCAATAGGTAAAGCTAACTGCTTGGGTTTTAGTTCTTTTACTTAGATAAAAGATAGAATTAATGACTCACATTTAGAGTGGTTAATTTTACTAACTCTTCTCTGTAGTATTTCTAAACCAGTTGAAGGAGAAATTGCAATCAATGTAGACTACTTGAGAATGAAAATAAACTCTGAAATGTGAAAGGACCATAAAGTCAAGTTATTTAGGGAAGCATTGATTCAACATTCAGGTAAAACATGAATGCCCATTTCCTGTCATTCAAATATTCCCAAAGGAATTAGCCCTACTGAATGAGAATCTTACATTTCTAAAGAAGTATTTTTAAGACTTTTCTCAGTTAACCTTCTAATGTTTAGCAAATATTAATATTGTAATACTTTCAGTATTTAATTCTACTAGTGCTTATTTACATAAATGTATTTTAGATCTGTGGGTCACTTTACATATATGAATATATATATATATACACATATGTATATTTAGACTTAGATTTTCCATATTTTTGAAATTACATGACTATGAATAAAACCACTTGATAGAAGGCTTAATACTGATTTCAAAATATGTATTATATTCATGTTATTATAAATATATTTCCTTCCTCAGATATTATAGTATATTGTCTTTTAGAGGCAGAATAACGTACCATATTCTCGAGCAAATTTATCCATATTGATTTTTTAAAAATTGTTTTTGCAAGAACATCTGAAATTCAGTGATGATAGGCATCTTTTTTTGGTGAGTATATTATAATTTATTTAATGCCTGTCTCTACTGTAGGCTTAAAATTTTAGAAAGAATTGTATCTAACTTGTTTATAGCTGTATCAATAATTTCTGACCATACAGTACGTTTTCAGTTCATATTTATTGAAATATTGACTAGAATCTAGTTTTAGATTTTTACTTGCCCTGATGTAATCCACATGTTCATATTCTATTTCATGCATATGCATATATATATATATATATATATATATATATATATATATACACACACTCAAATACAAACATATGCTTTTTAGAATGAAGCAAAGGTTTGAATTGTATATAGCAATAAGCAGAGACTAGAGTTGAGTAGATCAATTACGTTACCTCTTCAGGTATAGATTTTAACAAACACTGCATTTCTGCTGATTCACAGTTATTGTTGGAGAATATAATCTAAACTAACCTATGATTCTTAGTGTTCTACTCTGAATCAGCTGTTCTCACCTTTTTTTTTCATTGAGACACATGAGATGAATGGTATGCACATATGGTTCAATTCCATGGCCATAACTAGTAAGCTAGATTGTGGCTGTAATTTCATCCCTCCTCTTCATGAAAAATAGCACATACCATATTGCAAATGTTTTAGGATTACATAGTTATAGGAATAAACTTAAATAGATTTCAATTGGTTAAAATGAAGTTAAATTGTTCCCATTTGTGTACCTAACCCTGAATTGTACCCCTCATCTTCAAAATTAAAAATTAAAAAAAAGAAAAGAAAATTGTTCACAAAAATAAACTTCAATTATTTGTACAAAATTACAAATATCACATGTAATTACAGATCTAAATATGTCAATACCTAAAGTGAGAAAGACAACTGACCTAATGAAATATGTTACATTCCTTTAGTAGTTCAAAAAATACATCCAATATGAAGCTCTTAATCTTTGTCTTGTAGTGTGACTATTAAAGACTATTTGTAAAGACTAAAAAATTATTATAATATTTGTTTCTCAAAATTATACCATTGCAATCCATATTGTAAATGTAGCCTATAAAAATTAAATATATTTTGATATGCAATCCACTATTACTACTTGTTCACAATTATTTGTTTTCTAAACATTGGTTATTAATACACAAAGTGAAAGCCAGCCATGGATATAAAGACATGGGCTACCTTACTGGGAAAAAAAAAGTGGAAAATAAGACAGAGGACACAAATATGAAGCATCTTAAGACTACTCAATGGATCACCTGCTTGTTGACGTGTCATATTCTTATATTACCAGCTATTTCTTAAAATAGAAACATGAAGTTTTCTAAGAATAAAAATATAATTAGGAAGGGAAAATAGCACGTAAAGGAGGCTTTTGGAGTAAGAAGATGAAGAATTGAGTTGCCAGAAGGAGAAATGATGTGAATGTTTCTTCTGAGAAAATTCTGAATGTACAGTTATTAGAAAACTAAACAAAGCCACCAGCGAAGGGCAGAAAACAGAAAGTCCAAGACTTCAGAGTCAAGCAAAGTGTCCATGGTATAATACATCAGGAAATTCGGATTGAGACAGAAGTCTAGTAGTTCTGGAGACAGCAATATTTCACATACTCCAATATAGATTATAAGAGAGTTAGATGGAAGACTTATTATATATGAAGAACTCCTAAGAGACAAGGGACATTGTAGTGTTTTGGCCACTATACACAATTTTCAAAATTTGTAATAGCATGGTGTTTTCAGTTAACCATAACACTTTCTAAACATTATATTAACTGCTTTTAACAAAGGAAATCTGGTTGTCTGAGAGCTGCATAAAATTTCAAGCTGTGTTCCCTTCCAAGTGAATGTTGTTGGTGATGGTCTCTTATTTGTTTGTTTGATTTTATCATGCATATTTCCAACACAAAATATTACATACAGCATGTGCGACTTAGAAGCTTCAGTAAGAGCATTTTAATTCTGAAAACTATGGAAACTTTTAAAACAAAAATTACTTATTTAAGTATTAACTCATTTCAAAGAGACTTTATATAATTTATATGAACAAAATACATTTAGACTGTTCATTATTCAAACAACTTAAGAATATTTAGAGCCAAATTGTTTCTTCTGTTAATATAATGTGGCTAATTGCTTCAACTCCACACTGCACTTAAAAAATGGTGACAAAGCCGGGCTCGGTGGCTCAGCCTGTAATCCCGCGCCTTGGGAGGCTGAGGTGAGTGGATTGCCTGAGCCCGCGGGTTCGAGACCCGCCTGGGCAGGCGAAACCTCATCTCTACAATAAATCAAAAATCAGCCGGGCGTGG
>CAUYQG010185910.1:0-29219 GCA_963574415.1 Tarsius wallacei
GAAGAGACTGATAACAATTGAAAATATGCTACAGACACATGAAAAAGTATTCAGCCTCACTAATCATCAGAGAAATGCAAATTGAAACCACATTGAGATTCATTCTAACCCCAGGAAGAGTGACTATCATTAATAAAACAACAACAGATGCTGGTGAGGATGTGGAGAAAAGGGTATGCTTCTACACTGCTGGTGGAATGCAAACTAGTGCAACCTCTTTGGAAAACAGTGTGGGGATTTCTGAAAGAACTAGAAATTGACCTTCCCTATGACCCAGCAATCCCCCTATTGGGAATATACCCAGAGGAACTCAGATCTTTCTGCCAAAAAGATACCTGCATATGCATGTTTATTGCAGCACTATTCATAATAGCAAAAACATGAAACCAATCATGCTGCCCATAAAAACGGGACTGGATTTTTAAAAATGTGGTACATATACACAATGGAGTATTATGCAGCCATAATGAAGGACAAACCTATGGACTCCACAGCAACTTGGATAGGCTTAGAGTCTATCATACTCAGTGATCTATCACAGAAACAAAGAACAGAGTCCCATATGTTCTCACTCATAAGCGGACCTTGAACAATTATCATCATACTATAAGAAAAAGGGAGTAGGACTGGCTGTTGAGGGAAACTGCCAGGGGAGGGAGGGGCACACCTCATCAACAAGGGTACCTGCATAATGAACATTTGTATACCTAACTCTGAATTGTACCCCACATCTTTAAAAAAAACATTTAAAAGTTAAAAAATAAAAATAATTTTAAAAAATCTATAAGGAAAAAAGAAAGTATGCTAAAGGCAAATGTTTCAAGAACAACAAAAAAAGCAAAAGTGTTAAAGAAAGCTTATATAAAAGGAAACTGAAGAGAAAAATACACGAGTAATTGTGCTAATATAAATTACTATTATTGATTTTCAACCGTTAGGGGAATCTAGAGCCAAAGCACAGAAAAAGTAACTGTATATTCTATAGGATATAAATGTACTTATGCTTATAGAATGTTGCGGATATGCCTGCACAAAAATAAAATTATAGATGAAGAAAACTGGAAGGGTTGAGCAGAAAAAAAAAGCTGTAGGAGAAGGTGGGAGTGAGCAATATTTCAGCTGAGAAAGTGTAGAATCATATGATATTGCCTTCAGTTGAGTGAGAAATAAAAAATGTAAATATAATGTATCAGAACCACCAAGACAATGCTTAGGGGAAGAAAAAACATAGTATCATTACATTTAGGAGAAGTTGAACAGTGGTGGTGGAGAATGTAACTAAACTAAATTCGTGTTAGCTTCTATGGATAAAATCTAACTAAATAGATCAAGATATAACAATATCTATGGTTTAGAGATACAGGTGTAACTGTCCAAGGAATAAAAGAGTTAAAAGTTGTTCCTTTTCAAGTCATCAGAGAGGGTAGTGATGGGGCACAAAAGGGGCTATTCCTTTTTTATAATACACTGTAATGGACATTGTTGGTTGACTATCCAGCATCTGCTCAACCCTTCTTCCTTCCTAAGAGAACCTCAATTTTGTTTTTATTTGTGAAGCTTAGGGGAGACCAGTTCCACCTAAAACTCTAAGACTAATCCCATTTCCTTTGTCTATTCCTATTTCCTTTTTGGCCAACGGAGTGGGAAAGGAAGGCTTCCGTGATAGAGGAGGAGATGTCTGTAAGAAAGATGTCCTTAGAGATCTGTCATATTCCTGATGATGTTGCCATATCTAGATGGAACACTTAGAGTGCTGGTAGCCATCTAAGGGTAAGATTCACACTGAGGATCGTGAAACAGAGAATTGGAAACTACCTGGGCTCTTTCTGACATCCGTGACCTGCTCAATCAACCAACCCTGCAGTTCCTTTGAAATACTGTAAGGGAAGGTGATAATTGCCTCATCTTTTTATCTGTTGAGTCAAGGCTTTTGTTTCTCATAGCTAAAAGCATCTTAACTGATACATAAAGTTCTTCTGTATTACTTGGTTTTTCAAAATACATGCATATATTATACTCATTAAAAATACTTAAGATAAAAACATCATATTTAATGTTACAAATTTTACTCCAAGCATACAAAAGTCCTCACTTTGGATTTCACATTTTAAAAACATTGAGTTTTAAAAAATTATCAGTGCAACTGAGGTCAGTGCAAATGTATGCAAAAGTAAAATGAAAGTTTCTTGCAAATGGATGTCTCTTAGAGGAGTCGACAACCATTATCATTATGTGTTTTTACGGATTCTATTGTGCATAGTTTTTGATTATATATTTTACTAAAAAATTGGATCACATGAGAGATACTCTTTTACAATTTTATTTTTTATATAATATTATGTCATAGATATATTTTCTTACTTATGAATACAAATCTAATGTATTTTTTATGATTGCACAGGTTTTATGTCTGTGCCGGTAGGCAGGCCATAATTTATTTAACCTATACTTTATTAATAGATACTTAGATTGCCTCCAATTTTTCAATAATATACAACCACAAAATGCTACCAGAAACATTCAGTTACTTGCTTCTTTGTACAAGTATTTTTTTTAAGATAAATTCTAAAATGTGAAATTGCTGGTTCAAGAGCACAGCTGTTTTAAGTTCTAATAGATTAGAATTTGAAAACTTCTTACCCCAAAATGGGTTGCACTATTTAACATGCCCACCAGCAATATAAGAGTAGCTGCTTCCCGACATCTTTACCACTATTTGATCTTGCCAGCCTTTTAAATTTCACTCCATGAAATGGGCAAACGTGGTCATTCACTATTATTTTAATTTGGTTTTCTTTGATACTTCTCCCTTCTTTTCACATGCTTAGTAATTTATATTTTTATTCAGATCTTTCAATTATTATTATTTGCCTATATAGTAAAGAGTTTTTTTCTTGTTATTGTATAATTCTTTGTCTTTTTTTTTTCATTTTTAAATTTAAAGATGTGGGGTACAATTCAGGGTTAGATATACAAATATTCATTATGCAGGTACCCTTGTTGGTGAGGTGTGCCCCCTCCCCTGGCAGTTTCCCTCAACTGCCATTGCTACCTCCCTCCCCTGGCAGTTTCCCACTACTGCCAATCCCACCCCCCCCCCCCCGGCAGTTTTCCAATACTGCCAATCCCACCCCCACTCCCCTGGCAGTTTGCCACTACTGCCAACCCCTTTCTTATAGTATTATGATAATTGTTCAAAGTCCACTTATGAGTGAGAACATGTGGTACTCAGTTCTTTGTTTCTGTGATAGATCACTCAGTATTATAGACTCTAAGTCCTACCAAATTACTACGAAGTTCATAATTTTGTCCTCCTTTATGGCTGTGTAATATTTCACTGTGCATGTGTACCACTTTTTAAAAAAAATCCAGTCCTCTTTCAACGAGCAACACAGTTGGTTCCATGTTTTTGCTATTGTGAATAATGCTGCAATAACATGCGTGTGTAGGTATCTTTTTCATAGAGTGATTTGGGTTCCTCTGGGTATATTCCCATCAGGGGGATTGTGGGGTCATATGGAAGGTCAACTTTTAGATCTTTTAAGAATCGTCGAACTGTTATCCACAGAGGCTGTACTAGTTTACACTCCCACCAACAGTGTAGAAGTGTTCCCTTTTCCCCACATTCTCTCCAGCATCTGCTGTTTTTTGAGTTATTGATGAAGGTCATCCTGACTGGAGTTAGGTGGTATCTCAGTGTAGTTTTAATTTGCATTTCTTTGATGACTAGTGAGGCTGAGCATTTTTTTATGTATCTGTTGGCTGCTCATATGTCTTCTTTTGAGAAGTGTCTAATCATATCTTTTGCCTACTTTGTAATGGGGCTGTTTGTTTTTTTTCTTTTTGGCTACCCAGCTGCCCCATCCAAACACACTGACTCTTAAAGGATAAAAATACACTAGAGTGCTTCTTTAAAATCTTTGAAAGCTTCCTTTGACTGGTTTCCCACTTCTTGGACTTTGACATTTCTCTAGTCTTGCATCAGCTACCCCACAATCAACTTCAAATAAAATAGTGAACACACTGCTCATAGCCTCTCAATAGTTCTTTCATTGTTTAGATTGTTAAGTATAATTGATAGGCTTGCCCACTGTCAACAAGAAACCATGAGGTCTTGAAGTACTTGTTACATGCCAATCCACAACTTTGTTCTGTTGCTATAACCTTTATAGTATCTTCCATTCATCTCCATCCTATACCCTGTTCAGCTCAGTCTTTTCTCAATGTTTATCTGAAAAACAAAACTTTCCTCTCTGAGTGCCAATTACTCCATTCCAAGAAAGACAGAGTGTAACCTCTGAATGCCTTGAATTTTCTAATTAAAAAAAAAGTCCAAGTAAATTGTCTCTACCTGTAGTTTTAAGCAATCAGAGATTTGTTTCTAAATAGCTCTGAGGGATTTCACCATATGACTCCTATTAATGGAAATTGCTGAGCTAATCTCTCCCTGTGACATTACAAATATTAGCTTCCCGTCTAACTTTGTTTGAAATTTTTCTTTATTTCTTTTACTGTTAGGACAAGACCTGTAAATCTGGAAAGGATTTTCAAAATCAATCAATTCAGTCTTCCAATTTTACAGATAAAGAAATAGGTTTCTAGGGGTTGTAGCTGCCTGTTAAATGACTGTTTGAGCAATTTAATCCACTGACTTTACAGACTGACTTGGATTTTAGGAAAAATGTTTCTAGGCATAATCTACATGAAAGATATGGAGCAGTAAAGCAACTTGGAGAATGACCCCAGGCTCCTGAATTCAGTGTTTCAAGAGTTGCAATTGTTCTGTTTTTTGTTTTTTTCCCATTAAGTTATTGTCAATGGTTGTGTTAATATTTGCAAGTTGCTCATTTAAAAGATTATATTTGCTGGGTGGGGTGGCTCAAGCCTGTAATCCCAGCACTTTGGGATGCTGAGTTGAGGGGACCACCTGAGCCCACAGCTTCAACAACAGCCTGGGCAACTTGGTGAGATCTCATCTCTACAATAAAATCAAAGAATTAGCCAAGCGTGGTAGTGCGTGCCCGTAGTTCCGGCTACTTGGAAGACTGAGACCAAAGGATCGCCTGAGCCCAGCAGGTTGACTCTGGGGTGGCTGTGAGCTTGCCACTGCACTTCAGACAGGGTGACGGAGTGAGACCCCAACTAAAAAAAAAAAAGATTATATTACAGAGAAGACTCGTCAGGTCGGCCAACTAAAGGCTTGCTATTATTAATAGAGCTAACATTAATAGGCTTAATCCTAATAGGTAGGATTATCTCTCTCTAGAGTGATTTTTGCCATGGCTATCTGATAAAAAATGTCAATCAATCATAAAAAATTTAGATTTTAATAAGCTTTTTCTGAGTGGGTTCCTACTGTGTATTTTTAGTGACATTAAAACAACTTTGAATAGCTTTTGTATAAGTGATGGACAAGCCACAAGATGATGCAAACAGCCTTGCTTGTATTTTGCACACCATTACGTCTCTCTTTCCCCTAACAATGTAGTCCTTCTTAACCATTTGCAGAAAATGAAATTTTTCCATATTTATAGGTTTAGTAAGTTTATTTGTGCCTTATTTATAACATGCTTGTTTTTCCTTTTTTTCCCTTCATTTTAGTTTTTGGTATGAAAGAAAAAGGCTCTTTAAAAAAAAAACTTTTGGTAACTTTTCCACTAATAGTATGTTAGCACATTACTGGAATTATGCAAGCACATGGTGTACTTTGCAAGCTTTTATAACCTTTTAAAATATCTCCTTGAGTGAAGAAAACATATTTGGCATTCATTCATGCGTGATTCAGGATCTTTTGACGTCATATTTATGGCAACTATACTGACCTTGGTCTGAGAAAAGAACGTACTATTTCAATTTGAATTTTTTTCATTTTTGTCTCATTAGCTTATATTCTAATTAAGGTGAACTACTATGTCAATTAATAGCTTATACAGTTTGTTTCTTCTCAGGAAGGGACAAATGAGTGACCAAGTAAAAGAAACTCATCAGCATTGGTGTTACATGTTCAAACCTGAAATTTTCCCAGAAAAGAAAGATTTTATCAGTGTATATATATTTCCATCTGGAAAATTGCGTTTTCATCAAAACATTTCTTTCAAGAAACGAATGATGACTTATTGAAATTCATTAATATCACAATTTTACAAGTGAATTTCTTTTTTCTTTCTTGAGGTCTTAATTTTACTCTGCCTACAGAACAGATGACTTTCATTTCATAGTATATTGGACTTTATCACGGTAGAACAATAATTTAATAATTCCAGTATGACTATTCATGTTATTTCTACTTTATACTTCTTTAAAAATGTCTCATTACATGACACCAAAGCCAGATTTTGCAATTAAGAAAGGGTTTATATTAACTTGATTCTGAAAAGATAAAACAACAATAAAACCATCCATAATTATTCAAACAAGAAAAGAGAAAACACAGTTAAAAAAAAAAACAGTTCCCAAATGTTGTCATTTGTTTACCTCTTTTAGCTCCTTCATAAAACAAAAACATGTTAGAGGAATTGTTGTGTACAATTGTTGTGAACAATTGCAAAAATTGTCTAGGAGTGTCTGACAGGAAATGACAGAGCAGATTTATTGAGCTTGAACAAAGCATACTTTTCTCATATTTTCCACTTTTTTTACGCCTAAGTACTCATTTGGAATCTGCATTTAGTAATGCCACTATTGGACTCTTCACATACATTCTGTAAAGATATTAGTGAACTCATTACCAACCAATCAAACAAAAACATATTTAGACACACAAGCTATAAAGCACAGCTCATACAAAAAACAAAAACAAAAACAAAACAAAACAAAAAACGCTAAAAACATCCCTAGGTATGTGTTAGCTTTGAGGGAAGAACTAGCACTCGAAAGCCAAAAAAGCACAGATTTGTGTATAGAGGCATTTCTGGTGCATTGATGACAAGTAGCTCTTTCCCTCTAAGTAGGATAAATGGAGGGAGTTAGGTACAATAGCTTACAATTTTTAAATACTGTAAATTTTTTTAATAAAGATGGAAACCATTATTTCTTAGGCATGTGGTTTCAATGATGCATACTTGATTTATGACTACGAATTTTTCTTCTCCATGAATGTTAGCACCCCCATGCAATTAAATTGCTTTCCTTTAGAAACTTAGATTGGACTGAAATCTGTTTTACAGAGGTAATGAATATGTCTTTATCAAAATCTATGTATATGTGTGTTTGTTGAAATAAATGCATACTGGAGATGAGGTAGACAACTTAAGTTTAAGAAAAATCAGAAATATAGGAAATTAAGTTAATTTCTCTTCTGAATTTGAGGTAAAAATCTCTGTTCTTCCTCTTCCCTTGGCAAGTACGAACCTAATGTTGGTCTGAACAACTTTGACAATCCTTAGTTTCATCTGCACCTCAGTCTTGTCAAAATGACATGGGTGTGTGAGCCTAGCTGGATTTAACTGGATATGAACCTGAGCACGTATTACAAATGCAAATCAAGTCTTCACTTTTTTAACCATAAAAGGCATGAACATAAATTCCAAGACTGATTTCACATGAAATGACGTGGGATAACAACATTACTTCCTTTTGTGGACCTGTTTCTCCTCCCGCAGGACTTACAGCCTCTTTACCTCTCTTGAGGCTTGTCAGTGCATGCCCATAAACATTTACCTGTACAAACTTATAATTAAAAAATATATCCTAATCCTTTAGCAAGTGATTCTACTGAGTATTATTTGCCCTTTACAAGAAATCCCTTAGAGATCTAAAGAGGGAGAACCTCGTCAAATTTTCATTGTCCACCTTGATGCATTTCCATTTCTGGAAGTATCCTTTCACCTTCTACTTTACATACAGGAACACAAAAAGAAATTCAAAAGAAAGTACCTTGAAAGAAGAGCTTCATTAAATAATTATCAAATTAGAAAATTACATACTTAACTATCATACACATACATAATATGATTAAATATACATGTGTTTGCATGTTTATATGGGGATTTACAGACTCTGGCATATATAAATATGCATAATTTTCTCATACAACGTAATTAGAGAAAATTGCATATCTAGCCAATCAGTTTTCAGAATAATTTTCTTCATGGTTTTTTTCTCCTCAGCTAAAATGGCCTTGATAACACTCCCTGCATCTTCTGCAGTTTCACTCTCACCCACTGCCCTCCTCTGGCTCTCCTCCACCATCTTTCACATTTTATGCTTTCCTTGCAAAGTCACCTCCTTCCTCTTGCTCTGATTCTGTTCACTTTCCCACCTCCTTCCCAAGTCTCGGATACTAGGCAAAACTCCAACTGTTTGTGGGTGGATAAAACAATTACATAGAAACTCTAATAGAAACAAAGAAGACTCCCTATCTGATGTCATAGATGGTCCCAGACCATGGTTGGTTCTCCTTCAGCCAGAAAGAGGAGAATATGTCAACACTGTAAGCAGAATTTGGTTGTCAAAGTATCCTTCTATGCCAGAAGACCCAACATAGTCAAAACACTTTCTTTTAGGTATCTCCATATCCTATAAGAAAGGAGAGACTGGCAAGCTTTGGAGAGACAGCATTTAAAGCTAAGTTAGTATTGCAATTGTGTCCCTGAGTACAGAGTAATACCTGGGGAACCCCAGCTCTGTCCTTACAAGCCTGAACTCTAAGGAGAGCCATGGGTAATCCCCACCCTAAAGCTTAAGGCAGCACATTGAAGCTGGCAGGGCCTGCTTCTTTCCTGACTGCTACTTGGTAGACTCTCTCTGTACCCTGGCAAAACCTGGCAGTTTCATATTTATCCATCAGCTCTCTGAAGTGCTATCTTCAGCCTTGTTGGAGTGGTTGCTGAAGTATTCAGACAATTCTACCTTGGCTTAGAGGATTAAGGGTCAAGGAGGGTTTTTCTCATAGATTCTCTTCTCTTTTCCTCTCCTTTCTACCCCTGTGTATCCACTGGGACAAGGCTGAGCCACCCATGACAATGTTCCTCAACCTTTTCCTCATCATTGCTCTCCTAAAGAGCCTTTTTAGATGTGTTTTTTAAATATATTAGCAGTAAGCTAATAAAATTTCCCCCATGACAATTTAACACCACATGTATACTGTATATCTGCTTAAGTACTGTATGTGTGTGTTTTAGACATTATAACACAAGTTGGATGTTTTTACCTCCCCCTCACCCCAAGAACCAGTCTTCGGGCTTTGGAAGTGGTAGTAATATCATCCCCTTTAAAATGTATACTCTGGCCGGGTATGGTGGCTAACAACTATAATCCCAGTATTTTGGGAGGCCAAAGTGAGAGGACTGCCTGAACCTATGGGTTCAAGACCAGCCTGGGCAACTTGGCAAGACCTCATCCCTACAATAAATCAAAAAATTAGCCAGGCGTGGTGACATATGCCTGTAGTTCCAACTACTTGGAAGGCTGAGGTGGAAGGATTGCCTGAGTCCAGCAGATCGAGGCTGCAGTGGCCGTGAGTGTGCCTCTGCACTCCAGCCTGGGCAACAGACTGAGACTCCAACACAGACAAAAAACAAACAAACAAACAACACACGCTCTATGGATTTTCTGTATTGCTGAGGTAAGGCTCACACTGAATTTTGTCTAACCAAGGTCCCTAGCGTTTAGGCTGCCTGCCTGCGCTATTCTCTGGTGCACATCTTCCCACTGCAGCCTTTCAGCTGTAGTGTATTTTATTCAGTATTCTCTCAAAATTAGGAAGCCCCAGGGATCTTCACAGGACTGTTTTGGGAACAGAGGTAGGATTACAAAGGAGGTGGGAGTGGTCTAAAAATAGAATGTGCAGAACATCCCTGTGGAGTTAACCACTGTACTATCCGGAAAGCATTCCCCTCATCTCAGGTTGATTGCTACCTGACTCTTTACCAAAATATTAGAAATATAGAGATGTCCCATGCACATATTGTTTAGAAAACATGTCAGCATAGTAATGACTGATGAAGGAGGGGACATATATGCATGCCCAGCACAGGAAAGCTAGCTGGGGGTGAGGGAAATAGAAAGGAATGAAACGTTGTGGGCAGCCCTGGTGAAGAGTGGAGAAACAACAGTCTCAGTAAGGTTGCAATAGAAACCATTGACCTTTCTGGAGACCTTAGACTATGCTGCCTCTTAAATATCTCCACTTTGCACTTGTACGTGCTCTATATAATGCTTCAAGGTACAGGTATGGTCAGGACTACATTTTAGGATACTCAATCATTACTTTTAAAAACTACATTTAATGACTCCTCATTACCTACAGATTGAAGTACATTCTTATTAAACTAGCATTTTAGGCCCTCGATAGAATGCCGATACTTATTTATCTGCTACTGGTCTCTAACTTGTAGTCTATATGCCCCTGCTGATGTTATGTTCTCTATTTATAAAAAGCTTCCCTTCAGATGCTACCTATTCAAATCCTGCCCTTTCTACACCTTCAAGTTTAGCCTTCAGAAAGTAATTTCTGAATCCAATTAGATATTAATTCTTTCTTCTTTGAATTCTCGCTTCATTCCCTTGTGTAAGCACTAAAGAAGAAATCAAATTGTAATAAAAGGTAGAATAAAGTATTTAGCTCCTCCACTAGCTTGTAAATTCACTGAGAACAAAAATTTAAATATACCCATCTTTGAATCTTATTTAGTGCCTAGTGCTCACACTGAGGACACAAAAAAGTATTTCATTTCTGAGGTCAGTTACGTTGTGTAGTTGCTTCCAGTAAGAACAGGAAAGAACTTTGCTGGAAACACCCATCACAAATCATCTCCTCTATGACTGATAATGAGGCTTGAACTGACTTTAACACTGAATACATACAGATTCATTTAGATAAGCAGAGGCTTATCTACATTTCCTTGTTGTCAAACTTTTTGCTTTGTTTCATTTGCTTTGCTTGTTTATATTTTTCCTTTGAAGAAAAAAGGAGTTGATAGGACCAATGGGCCATATAATCTGGTTGGTTTGTCTTTTTGTTTCTTAATAGCTTTTGTTAACCATAAAGTTAAAAATAGCCCCTAGATTTCCATAACTAGAGTTAATGGAACTCATTTGCATGGTTTACTAGGCCCAACAAGCCAACTCAAAAAATCATTTGTTCGATTTTTTCCATTCTGATATTTTTTAAAATTTCTCAGACATTCTTTTCTGGGTAATTTCCTGTTGTCCAATCCCCTTAGGTTAAAGTTAAGCAATGTAGCTTGATGCAAAAATCTAGCTTTTATTATTATGAGTATAAAAGGTTGTTTGGTTGTTTTTACATTGTTTTCAAAGAGAAGAAAACAAGTCTTACCCAAATCAATTGAAAACAAAAAATGAAATCATCTAGGAGACAATGTTCAGATGAAGGTCACTTTGTGCTTGAGACTGAGTAGCAAAGCAGTTGAAATCTGAAGTATATTGGTTTTTGTTCTCCCCTTTTGGTAACCATGGGAATAGCAGGGTAACTTAAATACAAAGCTTGTGGGAAGGAATAACTTTGGAAATTCTTCTACTGAAGAATGATTTAAACCTTGTTGTGACATATGAATCATGGGGTGGTGCTTTCTGTCAACATTCTTTGCTCTTCTGAACCAGAAAAGCCAGTATCTGTCTGGTTACTGGTGGTGCCACCACTTGGGAAATAGCACTGTGACAGTGAAAATTTTCTGAAATCATTTTGAAATACTTTCATCTATTCAGGAACACTCAAATGATATTTTCATCACAGGTATCTTTTGGATATATCATTGATATTCTGCACTATATGAAATGACATTTTGAGCAAGGTAATTTTTATTCTTAACTCAGAGAAGGAGAAGACATTTCAAGAAATTGTTTTAACACTTGAACGATATCTAGGCATTGGGATGATGGAATCATTTGTTTCCTTTAGTTAATTTTAATTCAATATTATCTTCAATCTGCATCACTCTAAGAAGCTACATATATATTTTAAATCAAGTGATTTGGCATTGTGCTTTTTTCTTTTATGGAAATTATTGCTTTGAATCACCCTTCTTCTTCAAAAACAAGAATAAATGCAAAGATATAGTAAAGATATTCTAGAAGTCATTAAGTTGGGTCTCTTCAAAGTTTTTAATCCAGAAAATAGGAAGATAAGAAATTGAGAAAAATATGTGTCTAGATCATGCAGTCAAGCTAATTTTTAAAATGCACTTATCTGAGCATTTTATAAAAAATCATGTGTTTTCTTTGCTGGCTGTAACTCTTTGAATAAAAACTTCCATATCACACTTCACATTACCTTTATTGACACAACTTCACTACGAATCATTCCCCTTACAACTCCTTCAAAAAGAAACAAAATAAACTTTAATAAACCTTCTTTTCATACAACAATAGATTCTATTAGGTTTCTCCTTACCCCTGACTCTTCTATTTCCATCATACCTTCACCAACTTTTTTTGCTGGAATTCAAATGCATGATCATCTAGGACACTATATTCAATTTCTAAACTCATAGAGCACCTTTAACTCCACTTTCTATAGGCCCAAGTAGAAGGTTCATCCCTGCTCCCTCCCTTCCTCTCTCTCTTTATAAATATATATATATTTATGTCTTTTTTATGTATATAAATATATATATAAATATATGTGTGTGTGTGTGTGTATTATATAATGTCTTCTTTTTTACCTTTTTTACCAGTATAAATATATGTATTTATAGTGGTTTTTGCACTTACATGTGGCTTCTTTTGTTCTCATGTCCAATTTCCTTTAGTTTGCAAGACTTTTTGGCTTGCTGCTTTTGCCCATTCTTACATTCTTACCCTGAATAGTGAGCATATTGGCATGTAGGGACTGGAGCTACTTGACTTTGGGACCCAGATCCTAGCACCTCATATGTAACTAGGAGGTGAATGCAGACATTCTTTGCTATTGACTCATCCAGAGTACCTTCCATTGTCACTAGTCACTCACTGCAATGCTGTTGGACTCTATGAATCCATTCTGTCTGTGAATATTGAATATTGGAAAAAGTTTCCACCACCCAAATGAATTTTAATGGGCCCTGCTTGTCTGCAATACCTTTAATAGTCAATAGTCTCAATTAATTAGCACTTTTTAAAATTTTATTTTTTATTATAGAATTGTAGGGTATAAGTGAGGATTAAACTACATAAGTAGGCTGCGTGCAGGCGAAGTTTGGGCTTCTAACTGGCCCTCACTCCCTCTGGTAGTGGACAAGGTTCTCTTCGTGTTGTTATATGATCCCCCCTACCCCCGCCCCACCTCGGCGTTGTTTCCTTGGTGCACAGCATATTACATATGTCCAACAATGTCTTCTTTTTTACCTGGCTTGATAAACAATCCTGCTTTTTTTATTTCATCACTTTGAAACTACTGTGAGATTATTACAGGAAGTCTTTAACTTACAAATTTGTTCTATGTGAACACAGAATACATGAAACATATGAAACAGGAACCCATGACTGTCTGTGGAGATGAAGTCATCAAGGCACTGTTTGGATTGGGTCATGGGAATGTGCTGTAGAGACTATATGGAACTTCCTTCTAGAGCAGGTGGCTATGGGACAGTGCAGGAGGGTAGAGGACAGGGAGAGAAGACAGTTTTCTGGTACCTGGTGTGGCTCTGTCAAAATTCAAAAATAGTTTCAGTTCATTGGGGACATTCTTCCACATTTTATTTTTTATCATTTTCAATTGTTTCCCAAATCGTGCTATGCAGTTCTTACCCACTCCCACTCCCCACTCCCGCGCAGTGACTTTTTGTTGTTCTATATCTTCCCTATAAAACTTCTGCAGGGGTGGGTGATGAGGAAGGTTACAAGAGGAAACTGATTTTAATGAGAATGACAGCAACCCTGAGTCAACTAATATCCACTATGGTTTGAATGACTAATCGCATTATAATTCTCCTGTTATTTGTATTTTGAAGTCTTGCTCCATAGCAAATTATACCAGTTCCTGCTTCTTACAGAAAAGAAATTTCTCCACATTTATACTCCACGTCCAGTATTTAAATTGAAAAAGTTCTTACTTGCCTAAATATTCGTCACGCTGTCTATGTCATGAATCAACATTTTTGCATGAAAGGGAATGTGAGTTTATGTGGAAACAGGGAATTCTGTGAGTCTGAAACTGATGTATGATTTTATGTTTGGAAGTCAGAAATGCTGGTATGTGGGAAAGTGTTGCTGCTCAGATTCCATTTTGGTCTTCATTTCATGGTCTTTGCAGCTTAAAAGATAATCCAGTGAAAATCTTTGGTGGGGAATGTGGCCTTCAGACAAGTTTTCTTTATTCTTTTGTGATTCTAGAAATTTGATTATATCAATTAGGGAGGGTTTATGTTTCCTAGGTGTCTCTAGAGAGTTTCATGTTTTATTCCTTGGTAATTCCCATCAAGTTATGAGTGTGAACAAGCTTTAGACATCAGGGAACATCACCAGCTTCGTTGAAGGGCTTATAAGAAAATAATGTTCTCTGAGTCAATGATATGAGATGTAAAAGGAATATATGAACTTCAATGATATTATCACACCTTGTTATCCTTTATAAACAATATATAGAAAAATTCATATTATATATATTGTATATATGTTATATACACACACATTTTTGTGTAGAATTAAACATATAGCTGAATAGATATATATAGAAGATATGTATTTATAATATATGTAGATATTTCTATATGTTGTACTTTATGCATGTGTGTGTGTGTGTGTGTGTGTGTATGTGTATACTGGGGGCGCCAAAGTCATGTATATACATCTTAAGAGATTAAGAGATGTTACCTATGTATTACTTTTAGCTCACCATAATCAGAAGTGTCTGGATGCTAATGGTAACCACTCTGAGCACCTCTTGTAATTGCAGAAGTCAAATATGACTTGTATTCATCTTTTGTTATTGGTATATGTTGAGTATCACAATTTTAATACAGTTTTTTCTTTCTTAAAATGTGTATACATTTTTGGCACCCTCTGTATATAATGCTGCATAAACAAACTAAAATATGGTTTTTCTGGAGCACAGTTGTCATGTTAACATTAGAAGTTTGAATATAAATTAATCTAAAGTTCTTCAACCAACTCCAACCCCTGACTCTTGTTCTCAACAAAGGGCCACTCTGAGGAAGGCCTGAACAGTTGGTTGTATGATTAAGAATACCTCTAATCCTTTAGTGCCCTCAGCCATGTACCTTTAATTCATCCTGAAATTGGATTGAAGAATGGATTAGTGTATTACGGTATCTTGTTGACATATTCATTTTTGCTTAAGTGGAATCTGTTTGAGGTCTAAAAAACAGCAGACTCTTTGCCATAACTACGTTTCTTACTGCTATTTTTAATCATGTTTTCATTTGGTCAACAAATATTTATCAAAGACCAACTATGTGTAGATACCAAGATGAGAAAGACATTGCTCTAATACTTAAAAGACTCATAGCTGAAAGAGAGTTACTGTTTTCTATTATATTTTGTGTATATAACTATGCACTATAACTATGGGTTTAGGTTTACACGAGAGCTTTCTACAAGTGGTATCTATATAAAGATATATTGAAATATAAGATAACTACATTACATAGTTATTTGCAATTAATTCTAATTGCAGATCTTGAATCACATTTTTTAAAAAGTCCCTGCAATGAGAAGATACAGTGCATCTTACAAACAAAAAATAAAAATGTTTAGTCTATAAAAAGAAAAAACAATAATGTGCATTTTTCTGACAATGATTAGTGTGTTTTCAAATATCTATAACCTAAATTATTAAAGTTAAATAGTAAAACTATATATCTTCATAAGTTATTTTGTAACTTTGACTTTATAACTAAGTGTGTTATTGATCAAATGTGGTTTCTCTTTTCTAAGAAAAAAAGCCTTTAAAAATCTCATATAGTTTATTGATGATCAAGTACTTTGTAGAAAGTAAAATTTTGATGAAGAAAGTGAGAATAAATCAGGAACATATGGATTGCATTTACCTTTAAATGCACAGACTTTTTAAGAGGTTCTGAGAGAAATTCCTGGCAAAATGCCCCTTGATTTAGAGTATGAAACTTATCTGAAAAAAAAGTGGGTAAAGGAAAACTTAATATACAAAGTCTGAAAAAGGTTGAATTGCTTTCCCACTCAAACATGTCTAAGACTATTCTGGAAATACACACCCAAGTCCTGAAACAACTAGTCCTTGCTAAAACTTCAATTCTGTGTTGAATTTGTAGAGTGGCCCAAAGGATAGCCAGTTGTATGATTCTACAAATGTTGCCCTGGATAATACAGGATCTCCAATATGTGAATTGAAAAATCCCTTACTAGCAACTGAGGGAATACATATGGAGTGTGTGTGTGTATGTGCAAAACATCTAGAAGCGTGCTTTCAGAAATAGAGGATTTATATCTTAACAATGCATACTCCTACCACTTTCTGTGATGTATTTGCATTAATTTCATTTATATGTGCAAAGTTATTCAGTTTTTTTTTACCTCATTAACATGTATAATAGTCTGAAAAGCAGGTGTGCACATCGGAGTCTTTGGAAGGATTGAGGAGGAAACCAGGGCACGTTCTCCCTCCCATTTAGGGACAGTGGTACTGTTTATGGGGTTTCTCTAATCCCTGCTCTGTGCGCATTCATGTAGAGTCCATGGAGAAGTGATTTAAAGCTCTCTGAAAGAGCAGTGAGTCTGCCTTTCACTTGCAAAAATTCCTTGCAGCAGAATGATTCCATGGTGTTCTATGAGTCATCATGCAACCAAAGTGTGTCTCTTTCCTTCAAGGTAGGAGGAGGACATTGAGAAGCACCAGGGGTGGATGGCCAGAGGAGAGTAATCAAAAACAAATCCAAAGGAAGATGGTGGCACAATGGTGGGTGGGCCATAAGCCTGAAGCAGAAGTGATAAAAGCCTGGGGGACCAGGTAATCAGAAGGTGGCCTAATGCATGGGGCTTCCTGGCTTAAGTTCCTGTAACCTCTAAATGTCTCTCACTCTTCAGCACTGTACCCAGAGCTGACTCCAAACCTAAGGAATTGTTCTTGTAGTCTTAAAATTGAACCTGAGCCTAGGACTAAATGGAACTTGGAATCTTCCAAGTGTTTGTCTCTGTGATTACCCCCAGGAAGTTGCCTCTTTTCCTGAACATGGCTCCTCTGAGATCCACACTTTCCCCAGAGTCCATGATGTGCAGAGGCTTTGTGCCATGAGGAGTTGAGGAGCTGTTTACCACACTCCAGCAGAAGGCTCTCTGTGCACATTCTTCATTTGGGTGAATATTTTTCTTCGGCTAAATACAATCCGAACTTGAATGATAATTACTACACTTTTTGATAATGTCAAGCATTTATCTCTTTCAGTTGTCCTGACTATAAATTCTTTCCCTACAACACTGTAATATATCTGATCTTAAATAACAGCTTTGGAATTTACAAAATATGTCTTATCTTTTGTCACTGAAACATGGAGAGGCCTGATTCTTGCTTTTGCTCCATGAAGGGGCTGATACCACAGCCTCTGAGGTACAGACAAGAGGAAAAATCACTTTGCTTTCTACTCACAGATCTAGATCTCTTTTCATCCCAACTTCCACTCCTGTAGAGGGGGCAGTGATCTCCAGGTTTCTGGCAGCATGTGCAAGTCTTCGCAGCAGAGGATGGTAGGTAAATCCCAGAGCTTCACGGCAACTGTATCAATGGTGGGATCACATGAGCACCTGGCCACCAGGCTTTCCATCTCAAATGCTCTAGGGCACGTGGGCATGTGTAGGGTTAGGGAATTCCCTAACCTAATAGAGCTCCACCTTCTATTGCATCCTTGGGTGATTTTCTCCCAGTCCTATTTAGTCATCTGTCTGAGAAATGTCTGCAGAGGAACAAACTCCTAGCCTTGCAACAGCATAGCCTCTCAATCTCATAAAAAGGGCAAAGTCAGAGAACCACAGGATTCCAGACTGTGAGATTCCACACATGTCTTCCAGGATGCCTCTTTCTCACTCCATTCTCTATCAACAGTTCTCAAAGTACTTTGACCATGCCCCATGGAAATTTTGGCCCAGCATAAATATGAACTCCTACACTGGCACACACACACACACACACCATATGTACCAGAAACACTAATTTCACAAAACATTACTTACCTTTACATGGTAGTGTACTCTGAGACTTTTTTCTTCTGTTCTATTTTCATCTTTTTCCTTTGGTCCTTTTTACGACCCAATAAATTGATTTTGTGACCTGGAAATGGTCATACCTACAATTTTAAACATAGTACCTTATGTGATATGGCTTATTTGCACATTAGAAAGCATTCTAATAATATAATAATAATAACTGTAAATTATTTAATATCTACCACATGTCAGGTATAGGGCTAGATGCTTTACACAACTCCTTACTCTTTATGATATCTTTATAAAGTAGGTGTAATTACACCCATTTTACAGATGAGATATTCAAGTTTAAATAACTTAAAATATTTAGATTTTTAATGTAGTTCAGCTTTTAAAGATATTTCTATTTAAGACTGGGCACAGTGGCTCAGTCTGTAATCCCAGCACTTTGGGAGGCCAGGGCGAGAGGACTGCCTGAGCCCGAGGGTTTGAGATCAGCCTGGGCAGCTTGGTAAGACCTTGTCTCTACAATAAATCACAAAAACTAGTCGGATGTGGTAGCGTGCATCTGTAGTTATGGCTACTTGGAAGGCTGAGGCGGAAGGACTGCCCAATCCCAGCAGGTCGAAGCTGCGTGGCTGTGAGCGTGCCACTGCACTCCAGCCTGGGCAACAAGAGTGAGACTCCAATTCAAAAAAAAAAATTCTATTTACAAAAACTGAGTGGAAGATATTCTGTAAGATAAGTTCCAGACAGACCAATAGGACTTAGTACAGCAGCATATAAAAGTTAATTGGTATAGTTTTATATTTCATATTGCAAATGACCTTTTTGAAACTACTGCTAGTTGAATGTTTATGTAGTATCAAATAAGAATTGTCACAATGATTTGAAAAAGCTATTAAAGTATTCTACCTGTTTCTGACTAAAAAAAAAAAAAAAAAAGATAGTGAATGGACTCTGAAGGAGGCAGATTGAATGCATGGGCAGGAGAGGGCCTCAGGAGAAAAATAATCCAGTGAATTTTGTGTAATAACTCATGAAACGAATTTAAAGCTTGGGGCAATACAGCCATCAAAGAAAAGCCTATCATGTATCAAGCAGTACAATTTTTATAAGCTTAAATTTTTTCTCTTAAAAAAAAGAGAAAAAACTATTTTTGTCTTTCTTATAAGATTTTATAAGCTATCCTGTATCTTATGTATAAAAGTAAATGTGCTTCCTAAACTTGTCTCAACATACTATGATAACTAGTTAAAAAATGAAAAAAATAAATTAGCCACCTACTTGGAAGGCTGAGGTTGAAGGATCACCGGAGTCCAGCAGATCGGCGCTAGGGTGGCTGTGAGTGGGCGACAGAGTGAGACTCTGACTCACAAAAAGAAAAGAAAAGAAAAGAAGAGGAAAAAAATGCATTGTAGCTACAATAACTAGTTAAAAATGAAAAAATGTGTCAGAGAGTCAATGTTGTTTGATTAACTGATCTCTAAACATATGGTTAGGTTGACTGTCCTCAACAGGACATGATTCAAAAACAGTAATATTTACTGCTCTTGTTTTTGTCCTATTTTGTTCTTTAATCTGTAGGACACGCTTTGGCGCTAAAGAGTAAATCCTGGTGATTTTAAAAGGTATTTTGTCCCTCTGGCCACTACACTACTCCCAGGCCCAAAAGCCAGGTTGTGGGATCACAGAAGGAGGCTGTCCCCTCACTGATGTTCCTGTGTAGTTCACATAAAAAAACAAGCAATTTGTCTGTGTTGTTCTGTAAGCCCTGAGATAAGCCTTTGTGACCAATAGTCAATAGAGCACAGCCTACTATGGATCTCCAGCTAGATGCTAGCTTCTTTGCCCTCCTATCCTTGGTTGATGGAGCTTCTTTTCCTCCCGATCAAAGCCTTGCACTGAGAACCAAACTCTACATATCCAATGGCAGTCATAAGACAGCAAGAAAATCAGAAGTTGTTCATTTTAACACAATCTGCTGACCAAAAACCACCACATAGAAGTAGAAGAAATTTTTTGATCATTTTCCTCTGCCTAGAAGGAAACCAGTTATGATTGAATAAGAAAGAAGTTACATGCTTTTAGGGAACTTTCAACACTTCATGTGATTTTTGAAGAATAAGCAAATAGCAAAGGCCAATTAAGACCCAAACATATGTGGGATATGTCCTATAATGGGTCAAGAGACAAATGTGACAGAAAAGTAGCAGAAAAGAAAGGTTCTCAGAGTGAAATAAAATTCTCTCCAGAAGAGAGTGGTAAATGTGCTTCTTAGAAAAATGGGACCAGTATGGATAAAAGTAAATCCTTGAACATAATGATCTTAACAAAGACATAACCACACAAGAACTTACAAGGAGTTCACCAAATAACTGTTGTGGAGAATAAGTAGATATCCTCTAGTGTACTATCAGCAATATTTTTGTAAAAGTCTACTGTTATTTGTCTAGAAGTCCTGTAGGATAGTGTGGTGACATGTAGGAGTACATGTGTACTTAGACATCTCTTGAATTTTCTAGTTATCCCTAAAGAACTACTTAGAATGGACACAATCCAAAAAGTTAAAGGATTCTGGGCATATCTTTAATTTTACCTTTTTGAGCTTTTCTGGAATGGACTCTTAAATATTTTTTATTTTCAATTATTATGGATACACAATACTCTACATATTTATGAGATACATGTGATATTCTGATAAAATAATGTATAATGATCAAATCAGGGTAATTGGAGTATTTATCACCTCAAACATCTTTTACTTCTTTGTGTTAGGAGCATTCCAATTCTACTTTTTTATTTATTTTGAAATAAAGAATAAGTTATTGCTAACTACAGTCTCTCTATTGTGCTATTGAACTCTAGATCTTACTCCTTCTATCTAACTGTATTTTGTACCCATTAACCACTCTACCTTACTACCCTTTCCAGCCTCTGGTAACCATCATTCTACTCTCTATCTTCATGGGTTCAATTTTTCTTTTTCACCTTCCACATATTAGTGAGAACATACAATATGTGCTTTCTGTGCCTGGCTTATTTCATTTAGTATAATGAAATCCTGTCATTTGCAATAACATTGAGGACGTTATGTTAAATATTATTTTCATTTGTTTATTACACAGATGTCCCTAGATTAAAAAAAGAAAAGTTTTATGTTTCTCACCCAGTAAATCATAATCCACTGATAGATTCAAGTATCAATTCCCGTACTCTTTTTGCCTTGGCCTGTGCAAATTTCCTTTTCCATCAAGGCCTTATAATGGCAAAACGTCTTCCACTTATTCTGTGACAATCATGAGCTACCAAGAAAATAATGTAATTGGGTTCAAAAAGGGCTGAAAGGAATTCTGACAAAATGTTAAGAGGATAGTAAACCCCCATAAGTCCAGCTATTTTTGTCAACCTCTGATTAAATAAGAAAAATGGGGTCCTCAACTCCCTGGGATAGAACTATCAAAAATAGCTTAAAAATTCTATTCAAATCATGTGGACAATGACTATTAGAGCTAAATACTTATACAGGATGGACTCCAGTTTTGATTGACTAGCCATACCTACACTGACTCATTCAAAGCACCACTCACTGAAGGTAAATTTTGGATGTTATTCTTGCCAGTGATGATCTGGTTTGGTCAACACCCTGAACGATTGGAGAATCAAGTAATTATTCATCTTACCTAGGCTCTACACACTTCAGGTCTACTTTTTAACTTAATGAGAAATTGTTGTCTTTATTAACTAGATTTTAAATTCCAAAAGTTAACTCCAGCCATGTGCACGTTTTGTCACTTCTCTCATCAGCTCCCTGAGGAAGAGCTGCATTTTAAGCCTGTTTCATGTAGTATGACATCATGCAAAATAAACCAAAGCAGATTTTCTAAGCATACTACGCATGACAACAAAAGCTAAGATTTGACTGGTGTCCAACATGGGATATGCTTCAAACGTTTGGCTGAAGGAGAAAAGAAATTAAAATTAAAGGAAAAAAAGCTGGGGCTATTTTCACATAAAACAGATAGCAGTTATCCACATCACAATCTTTTGTTTTGCCTTCAGCATTGCTGGGTTTTCAGCGAGTTTTTTGGTCACATCGTCTGTAATTTAGACACAGGATACCAGACAGCCAAAGGCAACGTTCCTCACTCACATTACTCATGCGAAGTCTCGTGATGAGCTGTAACAGAAGTCACAGGATAAACAAAAACAAACCCATGACGCTCAAAACCATGGATTTTAATTATTTCACACAAGTAAAACATTGTAAACATGCATGCTAGTATCTTATTGGACTACAGCACTTGGAACTAAAAGCATTTTTTTTCCATATAAGAGGTATGTGAAATGTAAATATCCTAGTTTCATTTTCTCCAGATCCTGGAGGACACTTGGAGGGTAACAAATCTTTAGATATGAAATTTCCAAATGTGAGGTGGAAATACTGAGTCTCTTTTAGTCACCACTCTCCCACTGGATTTGGCACTTTAGGCCTCAGTTTCCTTAACTATAAATGATTGCTGCAAAAAGACACTATCTAAAATCACTTTTGCTCTAAATTTTGGGAGTGTATGATTCTTTCAGAACTTCTTTATGAATTCTGGGGGGAATGTGACAAACTTTATCTTGCTAAAAGGAAAGTAAGTTTAACTTTCTCACTTCGTTATTTGTCTAAATTTATTAACCTCTGTGTCTTAATTCTTAACCATTTCTACATTGCAGATGACTAGTCCAAGAATGCCATCCAGGGAAAGTCCTTGTTTCTACATAAGGCATCACTGATGAGTGGCCACAGTTTTATGAAAGTTTTATTGCATTGACAATATTTGTCATCTGCCAGATTTGCATTAAGATTTCTTGGAAATGGATCTGGTGATAGATATTTCACAGTCCAATTAGAAAGAGTAAGATGATTTTTACAAGTTAGATAGCCTCTGTAATTTACATCTCTGAGTAAATGAGCAGTGACTAATGTGAAAGCAAATATTATTTCAATACCTTAGTTTATTTGTACCACACCTACAAGATGTAGATGACTGATAATGTCTTATGAGTTGGTGTTAGGACATTATAGCTCTAAATAGCCTCTCAACATTTTAAAGCACACCTACCTAAGTAAACCTTTTCGTTTAAGGTTTATGTTTAAAGGAAGCGAACTTTGTTTTGTTTATTTTAAATCGTTTAGTCATTTTAATAGATACGTTTATGTATGCAAGGGAGAGAAAAAATAAGAAGGAAAAAACACTGTTAACTTAAAAAGTAGGGACGTTAAATTGAATGAAGAAAATACTATTTTTGTTTTCGTTTGGACATGGAGTCTCCCTATGTTTCCCAGACTGGACTTGAACTCTTGAGCTCAAGGGATCTTCCTACTTCAATCCCTGAATTACTGGGGCTACAGGTGTGTGCCAGGAAAAAAAAATCATTATTTGAAGCAAAGTCATATACATACATTTCAGAAAATGTCCATTTTAAAATTTAGTCTGCTTAGTGACTAATTTTCATAGGCACTTTGATTATGGCTACATAAACAGGTAGGAAATCAAGACTTCCGGTTAGATACAGTGGGCTATACTTTTAACTTTATCTCAATCCTCCCTAAAAGGCCTGTTAAAGAGATAATAAAACTAAAAAAGGCATAGATAGTGCTAAACTAGCTCTTACAAGCTATCAAGAAATAATTGTTAAATATTTAGGACTCTTGCAAGCCTTGTCGAACTGTTGGTAGCTAAAAGACAATTGACAAATGCTATAAATCAGAGTTTTTTTCTTTCTTTTCCCTTATTTTTTTCCCTCCGAGAGCCATTTACTAGCACATTCCTGAATAAATCCATAAGAAAAATGATTATCAAAGACATTGGGGAGGTAAAGTCAGCAGATGGGCATTATCACCATGAAGTCAGAAACTAGGGAGTAGATATTATAGTGGTAACTGACTGAGTAGACTGAAGAAAACAAGCAAAGCTTTCAAAGGGAAAGCTCGCTATACCACCACCAAACAAAAATAAAATACTTATGAGTTTGAGACCTCAGTGCCTGTGAAAGAAGGGCAAGGTGGGGCTGAACGCATGAAGAAAAGATAAAAGTCTATTAAAAGAGAAATTGGATTCTTAGATTTCCTCAACTACAACACCCAGCCAGGTGATCACTTTTTCCATAACCCGAAGAAGATAAGAGTGTTTAAATAAAACAGGCTATCAAGTGTGGCACACTAGAGATACTGATAGTTTGGTGAGCTGTATTGAAAACAGGAAAATTAAGGGAAAACTAATATGCTGAAATGGAGACACTCAAGCTCTCTTCTTTCATTAACCAGGATGGGCTACCAGGTTCATCATACCCAGGTATGAGATTGGAGTACCAAAAACTGAGGAAACTACCCTAAGGCTTGGGGGTAGTTAGGGATGTTAACAGCTGGGGATCTCCCAACAACGGCCTGTAAAGCCCATCAACCTACTATTCTCACCCAAGTGAAAACCAAAGTTCCTAATCAGCAACTTACTTTTAAAACTTTTCACTTACTCTCAATCTTTTTTTTTTTTTTTTTTTGAGTTGGAGTCTCACTCAGTCGCCCAGACTGGAGTGCAGTGGCCGCTCCTGGCCACTGCAGCCTCGACCTGCTGGGCTCCTGCGATCCTTGCCTCATCCTTCCGAGTAGCTGGAACTACAGGCGCCCACGAGCCACCGAGCCCGGCTCACTTACTCTCAATCTAATGAAGAAATCTTTCCACTTTCCCCAAAGCTTCTTCCCCATTAAGCCTTTGCATTAAGATACATTAAAACCTGTTATCTTCAAAATCTCTATAATCGCCCTGGAACTGCTTTTACAACATATACAGGTCTCTGAATTCCCAGTGAAAAGCCTTCTTCATTAGATTGAGAGTAAGTGAAAGAAGTTTAAAGTTACCTTTTAAAACACCTTGTAATACTGTGCATTTGTTCAATATAGATTGGTTGGGATACTTAGAAGTAAAAGTGGGAATTGGGAGGAATTTGGAGATTATATTGATGGCCTTTGGCAGCTCATTCAAATAGGCTGGGATGAGACATCCTTGGGATTTGTGACTGGACAGACATTCCAATATCTTACACTTGACCGGAAGCAATATGTATGCTGAGAATATCAAAGTTAAGCCATGTTACTCTACCTCAGAAGAAGTCTTGTGGTATATGAGGGGGAAGAGTGCATGCTCAGGTAGCAGCTTTTCTTGCCTTCATGATTTAATGTAATAAAGTACAAGGTGTGGTGTATTTTACCATGTTATAAATAAGGCTCCAGGAGATTTTAAATATATTGATGTGCTAAAATAAAATTTTGAGCTTATATCAGCAAAAAAATAAATTAAAAAAAATTTTTAAAAAAACAACTTTATACTTAAAATGTCCATTGACAACCGAGAATTAATTAGGTATTACAGGAAAAACATATATAAAGGGCAACGACCAAAACAAACAAAGAATCTGGAGAAATAGAGACAATGTAGAAAATAGGAAAATATTTAAAAACTACTATTCTGAGAGATATTAAAAAAGGTATTACCTCTTGGAAAGAAGAGTAGCAGGCTATGAGAAGGACCATACAGAAACAAAGAACGAAATCTTTGTAATGAAAAATATGTTAACATATCTTAAAAGGCTGACGGGAAACTTGAAAGATAAAGTTTAGGACAAATTTTAGAAAGCAGCACAAGATAGAGAAGAAGAATTATAGATAAAAGTTAAGAAACGTAAATAATAAGTAAAGCCTGATTTCTGGATAATGTAAGTTATAACAAGAGCGAATGAAACAAAATAGAAGAAAATTGTCAAACAAATAATACAGAAATGTCTCCTAGAGTAGAAACAAATAAACGTTTCGATGAACAGGTTCACAGATTTCTAGAAAAATGAATTTAATATGTACCCCCTGAATCTAAAATAAAGATTTTTAAAAAAATGAATTTAAACTACTCAAATATAAGTGCACAGATGTAAAATGCTAAAACACCAGGAATAGAAGAAGTCACTTGACAAAAATGAGAAGCAGAAAGCAACATTAGAGAGTAGAAAATAATGAACCAATTCTTTTGGAAATATGAACAAAAAATGATTTCCAGTCTAGAATTCTATTCCAAGAAATTTTAACAAATAAGCTTGAAGGTAGAAAGTAAATTGTTGCAGGTAGAAAATAAATATTTTCCATTGCAAAGTCTCAAAAAGATACCTCCACACACCATGTTTTAAGAGTTATTGGAGTCGTTATTCAGCAAGATGAGGGTATTCCCAAAAAAGAGAGAGCTAGAGGCTTCAGGAAACAGGTGTTGAGAAACAGAAAAGGAAAAAACTTCTGGGATATTGATAAAGAGAAGTTCCAGGACAACAGCCCTCTGTGGGTTAGCAAAAAAAAACAGTCCAGATTGGAGAGGAGGCAGAAAGTTTAGGGATAAATTAGCAAATTGATAAATTAAAAAATAACGGAAAAAAGAGGTAATGCTTAACTCTAAGGAAAGTAAGTTATACAAAAAAGAAATGTAATCATAGCTAACATCTGCAACTAATATTTCCATAGTAATAACAATTTTGTTTTGGAGTAAGTGCATCAGCTTTTATATTGGGTGATGTACAGGTTGAAAAAGTTAAATTTTTAACTGGCACTATAGTAAGTCAACAGATAACATCTGCCACAGGCTGACTTCTTAAATCATTATATGTATTACTCTGATTTAAAAAATAGATATAAATAAAATTAAATAAAATAAAGGCAATTGTTTGGAAAAATATAAGTCAAATTGTATCGTTTTCCACATAACATTTTGACACTATTATTTGAACAAGTTCGACATTTTAAAAAACTGAGAACCATGACTTTTGATTTTATTTCAGGCTAAAAGTTACGACTAGTTGTTACTTCCAATGGGATTGGGTTAATTATCAACTTACCATAACCCTTTGACTACCAAGATGAATATTTTCAGACCATCTCAGATTAAAAATTTCTTTGCAACTGATTTGTTGTACACAGACATGTCTATCCTTCCTTATTGTATTAGTTTGATATTGCTGCATAACAAATTGTCACAAACTTAAGGACTTGAAACTGCTTTTTATGTCACAGTTTTAATGGATCTGGAGTGCTGGCACAGCCTAGATGGGTCCTCTTCTCAAAGTCTTTTAGGCTGTGATCATGATGTTGCCACAGATACAATTTCATCTGAAGCTCAAGGTCCTCTTTCACAAAGCCGGGGTTGTTGCCAGAGTCCATTTTCTTGCAACTGTGGAACTCATAGTGGCTTGCTTTTTCAATGCCAGTTGGAGAAAACATCTTTGATTTCTGAACTTTCTTTTCATGGGCTCACCTGGTTAAGTCAGGGCCATTAAGGATAATCTCCCCTTTGAGTAATTCAAAATTGACTGATTTAAGACCTTAATCATATTGACATAATTCTTTCCCTTTACCATATAAAGTACAAAGTTAGGACTGACATTCCATCATGTGTTGAATTTCTCCCCACACTCAACAGGAGGAGGCAATACAGGACTTACAGGATATACACACCAGGGAGTGGGGATCTTTAGAATCACCTTAGAATTCTTCCCACCACACCTGGTTTTAGTCGCTTATCTACAGCAATATTTGCTCACAGTAAATTTTAGAACTTGGAACTCCCAGGAATTAAATCACTTTCCTTTTACTTGTACTGTTTTCCCCCATCTCATTATCTATTGACATTCTTATTCCTTACTTAAATATATATTTCTAAATATCTCTAAAGACCAAATATTGAAGGGAATATTTCAAAGATTTCAAATCCTTCAGGCCAATTGTTTACTTAGGTTAGCTACCTTAAGAACTGCTAAATCAAATTTAATTCTTTTAAAAGAATTATTACATATCCCTGTACCTCCCACCCCCTAAATAAACCAGCTGTTCCTAAAAATACAAGGACTTTACCCCTAGATTTTATCTGAATAAGATTTCCAAAAGAGACCATTACAGAGTGAAGCATAGCTGCTCGTGACCATCCCATTTCTATGAGGGAAGCAGTTCATCTGAATTAGAAATAATTTGTTTTTGTGAATAAACAATGGCTGACAAGACCCACATCATAGTTGAGATCCATTGTTTTTATCCGAATATCAGAGCAAGTCTTTTTGTTTTCCGTCTCTGGAGGCACAGTACTGCCAGTGTTACTTTTTGCTTAAGCAGCAAAAAAAATCTATGTTATTACACTCTTAGAAAAATAATTTTTGGAGGATTGTGATCCTTTTATAAATATGACTGGAAAAATAGTAAATACAAAAACAATAAGAAAACTTGGGAGGATTTACAGACTTTAGGTAGTACCTCGAATCCAGCATGCGTTTTAAAATATACACAGACAATTTTTATTGAAGAAAATAAAAAGAGGTTGTTCTGAAATTGAGTTTTAGGAACATAAGATCTACATTTTTATAAACCTGAAGTCAAGACATAGACATATATTTAATAGTTGAGGAAACCGTTTTATTTCAAGTAAATTTTTTTTGGAATACCAATATTTTCTTTTTGACTTATTTGTGCTGAGACTTTATAGGATCAAATATTTTAAAATGAGGAGGAGGTGTATGCATAAATACTTTAACTCTGTATGGTGTGATTTATTAAAAGGGAGAACTCAGACCACTGCTTTTGTTATGCTCTGTCCCCGCCTTGCGTGAATTAAGCTATGGCTGGGCCATGCTTCTCTTTAAGCTCTGGCTCCCTCCCCAATCTGGGGAAAGTGGATCCCCTTTTTCTCTCTCTCTCCAATCTACTTTCTAAATAAACCATATTTTCCAATCTAAAAAAAAGGGGGGGCCCACTTTAGAAATTATGATTTTTCAAGCTCCAGTGAGCAGAAATACACTATAGCTCTAAAGTGGCATCTCTTTTCCAAAGGGGAAAAAATGATAAATTATTTCAATAACTCTTAATCTGTTCTCCAAATGTTTCATGAGAAAAGGTAAATGAAGGCTGGAAAGAAATTGCCCTGATGAGTCCCAAAGACTTGTTAAATATCTGTTTTGAGTTTTATTTCTTTCACTTTATTTCCTATTTTGATAAGGCTGTCTGAAAGAATACTGCTAAAATAAAAGGAAGATTTCTAGTAACCTATGTCATAGTTTAGATATATTAACAGTCACTATAA
>CAUYQG010185915.1:0-16593 GCA_963574415.1 Tarsius wallacei
CGCGCGCTACCACGCCCGGCTGATTTTTTGATTTATTGTAGAGATGAGGTCTTGCTTGCCCAGGCGGGTCTCGAACCCGCGGGCTCAGGCAATCCACTCACCTCAGCCTCCCAAAGGCGTGGGATTACAGGCTGAGCCACCAAGCCCGGCAGCTTTACCATTTTTATACATGTATGTGCATGCATATATATAACCCTTGAACAACATAGGTTTGAACTGCACTGGTCCACTGATAATGCGGATTTTTTTTTTTTCAATAAATATATAGGAAAATACTTAGGAAATTTTCAACAATTTGAAAGAACTTGGCCAGATGTGGTTGATCACACCTGTAATCCCAAGCACTTTGGGTGACTAAGGATTGTTTGAGACCAACCTGGGCAATGTAGTGAGACCTCGTCTCTATAAAAATAAAAATAACCAGACGCAGTGGCTCACACCTGTAATCCCAGCACTTTTGGAGGTGAAGGCAAGAAGATTGCCTGAGCCCACTGGTTAGAGACCAGCCTGGGCAGCATGGCAAGACCTTGCCTCTATAATAAGTCAAAAAATTAGCCAGGCGTGGTGGTACATGCCCGTAGTTCCAGCTACTTTGAAGCCTGAAGTGGAAGAATTTTCTGAACCCAGCAGGTCGAGGCTGCAGTGACCGTGAGTGTGCCACTGCACTCTAGCCTGGGTGACAGAGTGAGACTCTGACCCAAAAAATAAATAGATAAAAGTAAAAAACTCACAGACAAACCATCTAGCCTAGAAATACTGAAAAAGTTGAGAAAAAGATATGTTGTGAGTACATAAAAGATATGTACATACTAGTCTGTTTTTCATTTATTACCTTAAAATATAATCAAACCCCTATTATAGAAAGTTAAAATTTATCAAAATTTATCAACAGAAATGCTTGCAGTCTTTACGTGTACCATTCTTAGTCTAGAGAAATGAAAAGATGCAGTATTAAATCATAACTGCATAAAGTTAACTGTAGTACATACTATAATAATTTCGTAGCCACCTCCTGTTGCTATTGTGGTGAGCTCAGTTGTTGCAAGTATCTGCTTAAAACACCTATGTCACACATCCTTGTGTGAGTAGTGCATTTCTCCAATAGATTGTGCATCTCAGGAAAAAATGAACTCTTAAGGTTCTTGTTTTTTTTGTATGTGTTTAGTGCTGTACTGTAAACCTTGAATACACCATGGGACCCATACAAAGTTCCACTAGTGATACTGGAAGTGCTCCTAAGAAGCAGAAAACAGTCATAATATTACAAGAAAAAGTTTAATTGCTGGATATATTCTGTAGCATGAGGTCTACAGCTGTGGTTGCCTATCACTTCAAGATGAATCCAACATAAGGACCATTGTTAAAAAAAAAAAGTAAAGGAAATTCCTGAAGCCATCACTGCAGCTATGCAAGCAGGCATTAAAAACTTTGTTACCTTTTGCGAAATACCTTTCATCTCATATTAATAATGCAGCTTTTATGTGGGGCCAGGATTGCTGTAAGAAAGACATACCTGTAGACTCTATTATGATTCAAGAAAAAGCTTAAGTCATTATATGACAACTTAAAGCAAAAGGAAGGTGAAGGATATAAAACTGGAGAGTTTAATGCCAGCAAAAGATGATTTGCTGATTTTAGAAAGAGGCTTGGTTTGAAAAATGTCAAGATAACAGGTAAAACAGCTTCTACCAACCAAGAAGCAACAGATGAGTTCCCATATGCCATTGAGATCTTTGAGAAGAGGGCTACAAATTTTTGATGCAGACAAAAGTGCGTTCCCTCCCCTAACCTCCCATTTTGGGTGGGAAAATGCCACAGAGGACATTTATTGGTAAGGCAGAGAAGCAAGCACCAGGATTTAAGGCAGGAAAGGCTAGATTAACTCTACAGTTTTGTGCAGGTGCTTTGGATTTATGAACAGGCCCTTATCTACAAAGATGTTAACTCTTAAGCCTTGAAAAGAAAAGATAAACATTGGCTGCCTATCTTCTAGTTGTATAACAAGAAGGCAAGAACTCTTTTTCTGTATTGGTTCTATAGATGCCTTGTTCCTGAGGTTAGGAAGCACCTTACCAGTAGGGGACTGCTTTTTAAGATTTTCTGATATTAGACAATGTCCCTGGCTATACAGAACCCATGAGTTCCACACCAAAGGCGTCAAAGTGGTCTACTTGTCCCCCAACAACAGGTTGACCCATGAACTACATGTGGGGTTAGGGGCACCAACCCCCATGCAGTCAAACAAATGTGTAGCTTTTGACTCACCAGAAACTTAACTACTTTTTTTTTTTTTGAGTTGGTATCTCTCTGTCACCCAGACTGGAGTGCAGTGGCATGCTTCTTACCCCTGCAGCCTTGACCTGCTGGGCTCCAGTGATCCTTCCTCCTCAGCCTTCCAAGTAGCTGGAACTACAGGTGCTCGCTACCATGCCTGGCTAACTTTTTTAAAAAATTTATTGTAGAGATGAGGTCTTGCCAAGTTGCCAGGGTGGGTTTCGAACCCGCGGGCAAAGTGCTGGGATTACAGGCTGAGCCACCGAGCCGGCCTATTCCACATCTCTTGTTCTCTCTCTCCTAATCTTGTTTTATTCCCTTTTCCTTTTCCCTTTTCTTCTCTCTTTGAGAATAAGATGAGATTAGGTTGAGGAGTTTTTCTTTCGGCTTCCCCATTCCCAAATGTGGGCATCTAAATTGACCAGCATGGAAAGGGGTACCAGAACTGGCAGTGCCAGGCCCAGTCCCCCTCCCTACCCTCCCTCCCCCCTAACTAAGTTCACAGGGCCTATGGCCAACTCAGCTCAAATTGGCCCAGCTTACTGCTCCAGGGCAGAGTGTGAGTGAGTGGGGGAGGGTGAGCTAGAGGCCTTGCAAGTTGCTTGCTCCCTCTCTCTGCTCTAGTCCCCCCACCCCAAGAAAAGAGGAACTTTGCATGGGAAGGGGAAGCAAGGGAGATAAAAGAGGCCTGACATCATTTCTGCAGGTTGTTTCCTGCAACCGGCCAGAGCTGTTTTGCCTTACAATAGGTTAGCTTTCCTGCAAATCACCTTGAGGCAAGTTCAGACAAGCAGAGCTTGGTGAGAACTGCTTAAGGCCAGAAAGGGAACAGCCACAGACTTGCAGAGATGGGAACACTTCTCAGAGGTGCTGTAACTCTGGACTTCCAGCAGGGGGTGTCCTGTCCCGACAAAAGGAGAGTCTTCTTTTTCCCTGCTGCCCTCCCAGCCAAGGAGACTAGCTTCCCCTCACCCTAGAAAAGGGGTTAATCTGTTCTGTCTCCTGGTGGGAGAGAAGTCCCCCGGGAGGGCATAACAGTGCTCAGAATCTGGTGTCCTGTTTAGGGAAGATAGGCCAATGAGGAGCGGAAAACCCTCATCTCCTTGAAATGTGAGACTGTAAATATGACCTTGCAGAAGAGAGAGAGTATGTGAGAGCTAGCGAGAGCAAGCAGAGTGAAAGCAGCTGGGAGAAAAAAAGGGAGGAGGTCTAGCACCTGCAAAGAGTGTGTTTGAAAATACGATATCAGAAGAGATATAAATTGGAAACCAAAGCTTCCCTCCCAAAGCCGAGCATTTGGTTGCCTTCATTTTGACTCTCAGCACAGACTAATATTTAATCTAAAATTTCTCCACAATTCCTGAGCAGCACCCATTCACTTATAATTTACAGATACCGACCCCTAACTCGAGGGAACTGGGTTATGCAAGGGTTGCTAAGGAACGAGGGGAGATGCAGTAGGTAAGGCAGGGGTTGCTTAGTAACCAGGAGTCCCTCAGTGATGCAGTGGCCAGAGCAGGTCTGGAACAGATGAGGGTCTGCAGACAGAGTCATCCCACACCAGAGCCTCCTGAAAGTTCATGACTGTCAGCCCCTTGGCCCAGAGCTGCCAGAGCCTGCCTCCTTTCACCTTCTTGGCACTGTCCTGCACGAAAAGCACACCCCCAAGGCCCTGAGTGCCCTTGCTAACCCCTTGTTCCAACCACTCCCTCCCATCTCCCTCAGTAAGAAGCAGAACAGATTCCTAGATTAGAGGAGGGGGTGACAAGCCAATGGGACTCTCATACTGGAGGAGACAGGAGCCTTTGGGCTAATGTTGTGGAACTGGGAGTGTGGGTGAAAAAGCACCCCCTAGACAAGCATCCCTGGCATTTTCCAGTTCATGGTAAAATATCTTTGTACCTGAGTCTCAAAGGCCAGATCCCCACTCTGCTTTCACACTTGTGCATAGCTAGAGGGGGACATCCTTCCCTTCCAAGGGGCCTCCTGAGGGAATGGGTCTCCACGCTGCAGCCTAGCTAGACTGCTCTGACTGGCCTGGCTCCGTATCCCTCTCTTTAGAGAGCTTAACATCAGCTTGGGCTTGATAGAGTCATCCAGAGCCACAGTCTGCTTTCTCAGACACGAGTCCCCTGTTCTCTATACTCCAGGCACATTAGATGTCCCTGTTTTCTCCCCAATACCCTGTACATGCACACCCTCTATTCCTCCTCTCAGTCTGTCCCCCTACACAGGAGCCTCCATCCTGCTGCTGCTCCTGCCAAAATCCTCCTCAACTTTCCAGGTTCAGTTTATCTGCAACATTCCCAGGCAAATCAGCATCCTTGCTGAACACCCCCTGTATCTCAGGCCCTGGGCAGGGCACATGATCCCGGCGGCCTCCTCATTGCTGATTCTCTGCTTCCCGGTTAAGACGCTCCCTGGAAACCCTTTGTGAACTAAATGTTTGTCGTTGGAAAGCTTGTTGTTTAAAGCAAAGCCCTTTTATAGACATATAACTTAAATATATGTATGTTTTTATAATTTTTATAATTGCAACCCAGGAGTATAGGTTCAAGTTGCTTTGAATACATACTCCCACAAAACCCTTAGCACAGAACATCTCTGAGAAAGTATTTGAGACACTGGAAAATTTACTTCTGAGAAGGGAATTGGGGAATTTAGGTTTTTAACTAGTTTAAATCTGCTTGAATTTTAAAATTTACCATGAGCTGGTACTCTTTACTTTTAAACTTTTTTGTTGTGAAATATAATAATACATAAAAGTGCACATATACACATAAGATCTAGCTAGCTAGCTAATCTATCATCTATCTTCATAGACACCATGTAACTTGCTCATAAAATACATTTCCAGCACCCCAGAAGCTCTTTGTTTTGTCCTTCCCTAATCATAACCACCCCCCCCCTTTTACCCCAGAAATACTCTCCTGACTTTTGTAGTAATCACTGTCTTACATTTCTCTGTAGTTTTATCACTTGTTTGCATTCTTAAACAACATAGAGTTGTTTTGACTGTTTTGAACTTTGTGGAATCAATAATAACATATTGTTTTGTGTCTGGCTTCTTTCACTCAACAATATATTTTTAAGATTCATTTATGTTGTTCAGTGTAGCTTCGGTTCATTAATTTTCATTACTGCATAGTAATAAATGCATCCATTCCACCATTAATGGGCATGTGGACATGTTTCCAGTTTGAAACATTTTATGACAAGGAATGCTGCTGTGATCGCATGTGCAGACTCCTGGTGCACACACAACTTCCCTTCTGCAGGGTATGAGCTCCCTCTGTAGAGTCAGAGGTCTGTGTTTTCAATGTCTGCACACCATACCAAACCATTTTCCAAAGTGATTATACTTACCCTCTATCCAGCAGTGAATGAGAACTTCTGTTGATTTTACCTTTTCAACCAGAAACAGTTAATTCATTCTTTTCTTTTTTTTAGTCGAGATCTCACTCTGTTGCCCAGACTGGAGTGCAGTGTCACAATCACAGCTCACCACAGCCTTGACCTCCAGGGCTCAGGCGATCCTCCCACCTCAGCCTCCCGAGTAGCTGGGACTACAGGCATGCACCACTATGCCCAACTAATTTTTATTTTTATTTTTGTAGAGATGAGGTCTCGCTAGTCTCAAGGCCAGGCTGGTCTTGAACTCCTGGGCTCAAGCAATCCTCCCATCTTGGCTTCCTAAAATGCTGAGATTACAGACATGAGCCACCATGTCCGGCATGTTGATTAAAACTAATAACGGGTGCAGTTACTTGTTGGTGCCTGGAATCCTCACTTGATGGGGAAGCTCCATGGTTGGTGTCCAGGGCTGAGTCTGTGGTTCAGCAGGGTGTCCTGGCATCTCCTGCCCAGTGTCTGACACAATGTAAGTGCTCAATGCTTGCTTATGGCATGAATGGAAAAGCAATTCTTGACTACTGAATGTTGTGTCTCACATTTTAATTTGTGAGTAATTCCCCCAATTTATAACTAGAGAATTTTCATGGATTGGTTTCCTGACCTGAGGCTCATGTGTTTGAAATTCACCCTTACCAGCCTGATTCGGCCATTTGCTGCCTTGTCTGTCTGGGGTCAGGGGTGGGGTGTAGATTACCTCCGTGCTCACTAAGAGCATCAGTGATAAGTGAAATTGATTCCTCCTCCAGGGCTGATTCAGCAGAAAGCAGCCCAGGCAACAGCCACCATGCTTCGAGCAGTGACTTGGGTTCACCGAGGCCTGTTTCATTACTGCACTGGGATTTCTGTGAGGATGACCAGCAGTGGGATAGATCAGAATGGTGTCTTGGCCAACCGGGTAGCTGTGGTCACGGGTTCCACTAGTGGGTGAGTGCCCTGATTGCCTCTGGATCCTGAACCTTTCCAGGGACCCTGCCTTCCTTAAGGACTCAGGGTTGTAGAACAGGACCCAGCCTTCTTTGTTGATTTCCAAGGCAGCTTAGAGGAAGAACAGTGGGAAGGGGCTATGGCTGACAGGTACTCTCCATCTGTGCCCACAGGATTGGCTTGGCTATCGCCCGGCGTCTGGCCCAGGATGGGGCCCACGTGGTCATCAGCAGCCGGAAGCAGCAGAACGTGGACCGGGCTGTGGCAGCACTGCAGGGGGAAGGGCTGAGTGTGACAGGCACTGTGTGCCACGCGGGGAAGGCCGAGGATCGGGAGCGGCTGGTGGCCAAGGTGGGGAACCAGGGAGGGAAAAGACATAGAGAGAACATGAGGAACCCTTCCTTCACTGCTCAGCCTTGGGGTGGGCAGCAGGGACAGGTTTGGGGCTTGGGGTCTAGCACAGGACTGAGTCCATGACTTCTCACAGGCTGACTGAGTAGACCTCACTGCTGGCAAGGATCCTCTGGAAATTGGCCAGTTTGTGCAAAGACCCTCTCACCCAACCCCAAACCCTGATGGAGGAGGAGCCTAAAGGGATGGAGAAAGCCTCCCAGAGGAATTCCTGGAGAAGACCTCCCTCCTCCAAGGCCGGGAGCCTGTCCTGGGCCATCCATGTCGCCTTCCTTCATGAGAGTTTGGTTCTCACTGGAGCCTTGTAACCAATCATTCCTGGTTGAGGTGGCATGTGATCAGCAAGCTTTGCCTGCTTGTCCGACGTACCTGGGCTGCTCTGGGAGGGTGATGCCTCCTTAAGCCATCTCCACACTTACCTAAGCCTCTATCCCACAGGCCCTGGAACACCGTGGGGTTGTTGATTTCCTGGTATGCAATGCAGCAGTCAACCCTTTGGTGGGGAGCACACTGGGGGCCAGTGAGCAGGTCTGGGACAAGGTAAGACACCGCCCCTATAGAGGTGGGTGAGCACCTTGTGCCAGCTCTGGGTTGGACTCTAGTATGCCTGCCCCACCACGACTCTCTTCTCCCCTCTGAACGTTACTGGAAAAGCAGGCCCTTCGTGGTAAACCTCACCTCTTGTGCCCCAGAATGTGCCTGGATGGTACCTTCTGGTCTGTTGGTTTTAAAATCTAGCTCTCAGTGGCTCAGCCTGTAATTCCGCGCTTTGGGAGGCTGAGGTGAGTGGATTGCCTGAGCCCACGGGTTCAAGACCCGCCTGGGCAACTTGGCAAGACCTCATCTCTACAATTAAAAAAAAAATTTTAGCTGGGCATGGTAGCGCGCACCTGTAGTTCCAGTTACTTGGAAGACTGAGGCGGAAGGATCGCCGGAGCCCAGCAGGTTGAGGCTGCAGTGGCCGGGAGCGGCCACAGCACTCCAGTCTGGGTGACAGAGTGAGACTCCAACTCAAAATAAAAATAAAAATAAAATAAAATAAAATAAAATCTAGCTCCTATGCTTTCTGCTTTCTTTTCTCTTCTCATCTCTTTTGTAATTATTCATTCGGCAAATATTTATTGCTGTGTGCCAGGCCCTGTTCACGGCTCTGGGGATACTGTGAACATGTATAGTAAGAGTCTCTCTGTAAGAGTCACGAATTTATATTTTTTACATCCTTTTGTGGAGTATACTGGTAGTTGTGCTCCTCTTTGGTGACTTATATCTGTTGCTGAGACTCTCTGCCTTTCCTAGACGGGAGTTCCTCACTGTCTCCCAGATGAACCTGCTGTCAGGGTCAGATCCAGCCATCAGCATTTCGTGGGCACAGACATTGCAGCCCACTACAAGTCCACTTAACGATTCTGCCACCTTGTCCACAAAGGTCCGGGACAGACCTTGTAAAATGCCCTGAAGTCCATCTTAGCTTTGTTGTTCTCCTATGACTTCTGTTCCACTCGATCCAGGTTTTGTTTTCTATTCTCTCCAACAGGATGCAGGAGATCCAGTCTTGTTCTTTCTGCCACTGTTAGCATTCCTCCCCTGCCCTTAGCACGGGGTGAAGTGCTTCCTGCTTGCCAGCGTTAGTGTGTTCTGTTCTGTCCTCCCCAGTTCCTGCGCTCTTGTTTGCCGACATCATCTTCAGGCTGGCCCCTCCTTTCTGTCTGCCCTTGGCTGGGTGCCCTTGCCTCCATCCTCTGAGATGATCTGAAATCTGAGCTCCCTGAAGCCACCGCTGAGCAGCCTCCCAGGCTCTTTAGCTGCTCTTAATGCCTCCAAAGGATCATTTGTGATTTTATAGCTGGGATTTTATTGCTGGTAGCTCCTAACTCTCCTGAGTCATTTTCCTTTTTAGTGTCTCAGTTCATGGGATCATGACTCTTTTTCTCGGAACTGTTTGAAATCTCCCCCCCCCGGAGCGGAGGGCACATGCCGGCAATCTGACCTTCCCCTCTCTGGCGCTTTCCTGTTCTCCAAGGACATGGCATTTGGTGAGCAATGCTGTACCACTGGACAGAAATCATTGATGACTTGTCCCCCGGTCACATCTGCCACCACCTAGGAGGGGAAATTGTCACAAAATGAGTTTAGAATTTTACCAGATGTTCTGCTTTTAACGGATTGCAATTTTTAGTAGGTGTCCTGTGAGGGGAATTTCTTACTACTCATCTTATTCTTGGGCAGTTTTGAGGGCCTTCCTTAGGTAGACCCCCATTCTCTCCAGCTGACTGGAAAACCTCTCGTCTACACAACTCCCCCTTCCTTCTCCGTACTCAGAGACTCTCCATCATGCACCCTCTTTCAGGTTCATGAATAGTTCTTGGCATACAGAGCTGTTCCCCCTACTTTTCTAATGGGCGCTTTTCTTCAGCAAGGGTAAGAGTCTCACCTTTTCCTTGGTTTGGGGTTGATCCCTGTGTCTAGGAGGGGTCTTGTCTCCATCTGTAACTCAGTCTGACAAACATGAAGCTCCGAACAGACATCCTGTGGTCTGGGGGCCGGGGGGCTGGGGGGCTGATGATGGTGGTGGTGGTTCTATTTTGACCAGGGAGCTCTTAGGGCTAGCCTAACCCTCAACTCCTTCCTACTAAGGATCTCATGGTGGTCCCCCTTCTGACATCTGAGTCACTTCTTGCAGTCATGGGGTCATCCCCCATACTGGTAAGCTCTCATCAAAAGGGCTGCAGCGACACTCAGTTGAAGCATTTCCTCTGCTCTCAACCAAGGGCTTGAGTGGGTGTGGGATGAAGGAGTGGGGAAAACAATGGACAGTCCTGGTCAGTTACAGATGTGCCGTACTGCTTCACTCTCTAAAGATGCAGGACGCGGCTGACCTTGATCAAGACAGATCCCCGCAGGAGGGACCCCTGAGGCCACTTTAGTCTCATCTGGCACTCTGTCCTAGTTTCTGGGCTCTGCATCTTTCCCTTCCAGTTTCTCTCTTACTTCTCCCCTGTTCCCAGACCCACTAGACAGAGTTCCCAGACAGAGTTCCAGACTTCAGTTGCAGGCAGGACCAACCTAGGCACCTAGCTCCCAGAATGGCAGTTCTCTGTTGTGTCTGTCTCTTTGTACTGGCCGCAGGAAAGCTCAGAGTCAAGTCTGCAATAAGCTGGCATCTGTGTGTAGGCCCTCCCAGCCTGTACATTTGTGAACAAATAATAGAATAATGCTCAGTCCTTACAACGTGCTGTGAACTGTGGGCAACAACCTCACTCTTGCTTTTTCTTATTTTCCTACATGTTTTTTCTATTTTCCATTTCCTCACACATAATGCCTGTTTGATTTGTTTTATCCTGTTGCATTGTGAGTATGCCTTAAATTCTACTGCGACAAGGCAAGAACACAAACAAGTGGAATCACAGAGTGACAAAGATGACTCTTCCGGAAATTTCCCCTGTCCCCAGTTCCTGCTTCCCCTCCATCAGTCTGCCTTCAGTCTGTTTCCAGAGGTCTCTGCTTACAGCTTCTTTCTGCATAAGCAGAACACGGTCCAGTTTCTTTAGAGGGCCTGGACATTTCCTTCCTTCTTACCCATTCTGAACAATTCGCATTTTCAGGGCTCTGCTCACAGGCCTGTGACTTAGCTGTTTACCTATGAAACCATTAAGGAGTTGGAAACACCTCTTGTCCCAGTCAGGAGGGGGATTAGTCTCTCACATCTGCACACATTTGGGTCTGCTGCACAAATCATAGGGCTCCAAGTGTCTTATGAGAGCAGGTCTTGGGTGAACCATGTCTGTCTGCCCTCCCCCACGCCTCTGCTCTGATTTCAGATCCTGAGTGTGAACGTGAAGTCCCCAGCCCTGCTGTTGAGCCGGCTGCTGCCCTATATGGAGAAGAGGTGCTGCAGGCCTGGGGTGGGCACCAGTGGGAATTGGGGAGACTGAAGTGGCAGGAGTAGAGTTGGCACAGGTGGGAGAGGGTGGAGAACAGAAGAGGTCTCTTTGGAATCTCCACGTTCCCCCATCTCATTGTCCTGCCTCACCCTCCGAGTGGCTGCTGTCTCTAATCCCTGTGGCTGCAGGATGAGGGCGATATTCCAGAACCCAGGCATGCTCTCCTTGGCTTTGTCATTACCAGGTTGGGAACAAGGCTGTGCCTGAGTTCCCTAACCTTATGGTCTGGTCATTCTCACCTCACCTGCTCTCACGTGTCCCCCGCTTAAAACCTATGACAGGGTTTGCCCCATAGGAAGAAGCCCATCCCAGACCCCTCCTCTTTCCCTGCATCCTGGTCTCCAGGGACCCTCCCTGTGTTCCAGGTCCTGCAGATCAAACTGTACTCCTCACAGACACTCTCTTTAGGAACTGGAGGGGGCTGTCTGGGATATAAGGAAAGTTCCTGGCTGTCATTTCTTATCTCCCCTGTCCTGTCTGCTCCTTAGAGGCATTTGCCATCAGCCTTGGGTGCTTCTTCACCATGTCTACCCTGTCCTTTCCTTCAAGCACCTGGCAAAAGGAGAAGTGGAGTTAGGGTTATGAGCTTGGACATACTATTTATGAGAGGTAAGGTTGAAATCTCAGCTCTGCCACTTATTGGCTGTTACTGAACCTCTTTGGGCCTCAGTTTCCTTAGCTGTGAAGTGGAGATCACAATAGGAATTTTGTCCCTGTTGTGAGAATTGCATTGCTACTGGCTGCATCATGGTACCTCCATCAATAGTACATTGTTCGCTTCATCTCTCTGTGTCTGTCTGTCTCTTCTCAGGAAGGGTGCTGTCATCCTGGTTTCTTCCATTTCAGCTTATATGCCATATGTGGTAAGTGCTTGATCCCTGTGCTCCTACGTGATATTGGGTGAGGGACAACTTTGCTCTGTTTCCCAGAGCCATCACAGGGACAGTACCTGGGACAGACCACCACACTCCTGCTCTGGGCTGAACTTGTCCCCACGTGGCTGCTGGTTTCCTCCCATCCAGCCCCTGTTCTCAGATAAGGCTGAAGAGAGTGCATCTGAGCTCTGGGTTTGGACAGGTGGGGTACCCTGTAGGTGAGAAATTCAACTGATGCTTTCCTCCACTCCCCCAAATCCTAATCATTCTCTTGATTCCCTTCCCAGGAGCTAGGTGCCTATAATGTTAGCAAGACAGCCCTACTGGGCCTCACCAGGGTGCTGGCACTGGAGCTGGCCCCCAAAGACATCCGGGTGAACTGCCTGGTTCCAGGATTAATCAAGACTGACTTCAGCAAAGTGGTGAGGACTGGGGTATGGTTCCCATCTTCCTGCCCCCAGCCTGGCTCAGTGGGAACCCTCCCCAGCGACTAAGGGATAAAGGGGTGACTGAAGCCTCAGGTCCAGCTGAGGTCCTCGTTGTCCTCTGAACTCAGCCATGGTCCAGTCCATCCACCCTGAGAACACGCTGCTTCTCCTGAAAAGGGCAAGCCTGCCCTGGGTGTCCTACCAGGCAGCCTCCTTGGGGCCCTGTCCATCTCCTTGTTTTAGCAGCACTGACTCGTTCAGCTCTTTCTTTTTCTCAGTTACACAAGAATGAGACTTTCTGGAACCACTTCAAGGAAAGCCAGCAGCTGCACAGGCAAGCAGGGTTGGGAGCTTTGGGGGTCTGGGTATGGCTAGGCAGGGCCAGCTGAGTCTGTCTCAAGAGCAGACCCTCTCCTTGTCTACTGGCCATTTCTTTTACTGAAGTCTGGAGTCCACATGGCCCCGAAGGGTGCAAGTACCCCCGCTCAGCCCATCCTGTCTCCACAAGGAGTTCGCTCCCACCTGTGGACCATGAGCCCCAGAGCAGCAGAATCCGAGTGCAGACGACTAACACTGTGTCCTTGTTCCATCCAGGATTGGGCAGCCTGAGGACTGTGCAGGACTCGTGTCCTTCCTGTGCTCTCCAGACGCCAGCTACATCACCGGGGAGAACATCGTGGTGGCTGGCTTCTCCCCTCGGCTCTGAGGGGGATAGGGGTGGCTGTGCAGCTGTGGCTCTGGGCTCAGGAGCCTGAGGAGGGTGTCTAGGAGATCATTTGGATCTCGGGGCAGAGTCTTTGACTCTGCTAGACTAGTGATTTGGGACACCCTTATGCTAGGCTTGAGGAAGAAGAAAAACCCTTCAGTATCCTCATTCTCAAAACTCCTCTGCACGACTATCTTAGGCTTGGCTGATTCAGTCATGTGGAGTTCTTGATGGAACTGAAGGATTTTATGGAGCTTTTGGAATAGAGGCTCAGGCCCCTGAAGGATCCCAGCTCCTTCTCTCTGCAATTTGTGCTTTGAACATTTTTTCCCCTAAAATAAACTTGAATTTATCCTCAAGTCTGGAAGCATCTGGCAAGGGTGGAGCCAAGGGCAACATGGCTGCCTCCTTTGTTGCCCTGAGTCTGCTGCAATCACATTGTGGTGGGGAGTGAGTGTGTGGCCTAAGAGCGGGCTTCGGGTGTGCTCTATTCTCTGAGCTGGGTCTGCTGCACAAGGCTGTGGTGGGAGGTGGTGGAAGAATTCTGGGGTTCTCCGGGAGGTTTTCCAGGGTAGTACTTAACATTTTCTGGACAGCACAGGCCTTTGAGAACCTGAAGCAAAAATAGTGATATCAAAGCCTGTGCACAATTCTAAGTAGAAGAGAATCATCAGAGATGAAGTTTCCCGTAGGGGTAGGCCAAGACATGGCTCCCTTGGAAAAGACCCTATTTATTGTCCTGAGTCATATCTGGGGACACCATCCTTCTGTGTGTACATGTTCAAGCTTAGCAGAGTCAAGGAGACACAGGAACCCTCGAGTCATCCACAGCTCTGAGCACACCTCTCTTGCCATCCATGAGTGTTGTCCTGAACTGGCCCAGAGGGAGGAGCCAAAACAAGGTTTCCAACCTGACCCCTGGCCTTTATCTCATTAAAGCCCCTCATAAGGGCCTCCACTCCACACCTACCAGGGATGAGTCTTTGTTGTGAGACTATTTCAATTACTAAAGCATGTATTCCTTCCTACTACAAACTATGCACTGTGCCACCCTGGAGAACACAAACATAAATAAGACCCAACCTCCCTCCAGTTCCTCCAGTGTGGTGGGAAAACAGCAAGTAGAACACTCACCAATAAATAAGTAGCAAGTAGAACACTCACCAAATGAATGTGTCTACTCATTTGAAACACATATGGAGTAGCACTCCATGCAAGGCACTGTTCTAGGAATTTAGGGTCCAACAGTGAACAAAACAAAGATTGCTACTCTCCAGTGCTCACATTCTAGTGGGGAGAGTCTGTAATAAATAACAAACATAAGCCGGGCTCGGTGGCTCAGCCTGTAATCCTGTGCTTTGGGAGGCTGAGGTGAATGGATTGCCTGAGCCTGAGGGTTCGAGACCCGCCTGGACAACTTGGCGAGACCTCATCTCTACAATAAATCAAAAATTAGCCGGGCGTGGTAGCATGTGCCTGTAGTTCCACCTACTTGGAAGGCTGAGGCAGAAGGATCGCTGGAGCCCGGCAGGTCGAGGCTGTGGTGGCTGGGAGCGGCCATTGCACTCCAGTCTGGGCGACGGAGTGAGACTCCAACTCAAAAAAAAAAAACCATATTAAAAATAAATTATATAGTATGTAGTAGGTACAGAAGAAAGAAGATAAAGAGTAGGGTGGAGATTTAGGGGGTGGAGGTGGTGGCCAAGGGAGGCTTCACTGGGAAGTCAAGGGGCAAAGCCAGGGTAGACACATGCATACTCAAAGCATCATGGGAATACAGAGGTCCGTGGAGTCCAGTGAGGCTGGTGCAGGTTTCATTGGAGCTCAGATTTACTCAGTTAAACATAACAACACACTGGGTTGCTGGAATGCTTTCTTTCAATGGGAAGGCTGGGATACGAACAGATGGGACTGATGTTAAATGTGAAGGATAAGCACACCTCTGGGCTCCTCCCTGCACAGGCAGAAACAGTAATGGACAAGACCAGTGCCCAGAAATTTTTTTCCCCCCCTCCAGATCTACTTTCACTCTTCTCAGCCCTGCACGTTGCCCAGGGCTGCTGACCTCTGTACTCCATCATGGAGGCTCCCTTACCCTCAGACTTTCACTAGGGAGCAGGAGAACTAGGGAGGGCAGACGTTTCTCTGACTTCCTTCCTGAAGGCAGTGGCTGTGTCTTCCTAAGACCACAGTTCCTATGAGGCGACCTCCCAACCCTCAACTACCGACTAACTCCTTGCCCTGGCCCCTTCAGACTAGGAATCACTGCTGTGGGTTCCTGGCTACTTCACTACCCTTTGCTACTTCCTTTAATCCTGCCCACATATTTTTCCTTTATTCCATTCTCTGCAGTTATTCCTTTGAACGTGGTCTGACGGAAGCAACAGCCAGGTCAGAGTGAGGCAACCAAAATGGGTTTAACTATTGATATATTTCCAACCACCCCAGGCCTGGCTGCCCTGGCCTTTTCCTTGGGTTCCCCTGGGCCTCCCCATGATTCAGCAGCCAAAGAGTTAAGGGCTAGTATAGCAAGGGTCCCAGATCTGCTTCCTGTGTGGCCCAGGGCCCTACAGGTAGAGAGGATCTGCAAGCAGATCTCTGCAGGTGTCTGTGACCTGCCTGAGACCCCCAGGTACTGCCTCTCTTCTCTTGGCCTTCTGTACAGGCTCCCATTTCCTTCTAGAAAACCCAGGGAAAGAAAGAAGACCAAGGTCACCTAGAGGTGAGTGGTGATTTCTCTTTACTCAAGAGCAGAGATAACATTTTATAGCTCCCCAGTGTCCTTGCTTCTGAACCTGCCTCTGGGTAATGAGAGGAGGAGGGCCTTCTGGCTGTGCAGTGCCTGGCCCTGCCCACTGCTCCTTCTCTTCCCACTAAGTTCTTTCTTCCCTCCTCCTTCATGGAATTGGGCCACCTGCAGCTGCTATGCTGAGCCCCCCCTGGTTTTAGCCAGCTCTCCTTCTGTCTGGACATCTGTGTCATATCCAGACTATCCTCTCTGTAAAGGTGGGCACTACCATGTCGCAGCCTTGGGCTGCCCACCTCTATGGACTGCTCAAGGAATACATTCTTACAAAAGCATATGTCTTAGCCTGGATTACCCAGAAAACAGAGCTGGAGGTCAAGGCTTCTGTGGCTTCTAGAGGAAGGCGGGAACAGCCAGAGTTCAATTGTTATCACCATTCCACAGCCCTCTGTGAGCCTTGCCAGTGGAAGACTGGTGAGTGACATTGTCACAGCTTAGAGCAAATCATTTGGTGGAGTCCTTGCCCTATTCTGCCACTGACTGGGCAGTAAAGTTGGGAGTCTCAGTTTCTGAGAAATGAAGGTCTCCCAGATTCCTTTCTGGCTGCAAGGTGTGTGAGTCTCACCTAATATTCAGTTCACAACTCTACCTCATGCAAAAAACGGGCATGAGCCCCTCCTATGGCAAAGAGCCAGGGGCGTACCAGGGTCCAAGGAAGATTTGGACCAGCTGTGGGCTAGATCTGTACATTATACCATTCTTTATGTCTTTGAGGATCCTTGATTTAGCACTCACTTATAAGTGAACATGCGGTGTTTGTTTTTCCATTCCTGCATTAGTTCACTTAGGATAATGGTTCTGCAGTTCCATCCAA
>CAUYQG010185918.1:0-13569 GCA_963574415.1 Tarsius wallacei
CAATCCTACCCCCCACCAGCAATTTTCCACTACTGACAATCTTATAGTATTATGATAATTGTTCAAGGTCCACCTGTGAGTGAGAACATATGGTACTCAGAACTTTGTTTCTGTGATAGATCATTCAGTATTATAGACTCTAAGTCCATCCAAGTTGCTGCAAAATTCATAATTTTGTCCTTCAGAGCTGTGTAATATTCCATCGTGTATATGTACCACATTTTTTTAGTCTAGTCCTCTTTCGATGGGCAGCACTGTTGGTTCCATATTTTTGCTATTGTGAACAATGCTGTAATAAACGTGCATGTGCTGGTACCTTTTTCATAGAGTGATTTGAGTTCCTCTGGGTATATTCCCAGTAGGGGGATTGTGGGATCATATGGAAGGTCGATTTTTAGACCTTTTAGAAATTGCCAAACTGTTTTCCGCAGAGGTTGCACTAGTTTACACTCCCACCAACGGTGTAGAAGTGTTCCCTTTTCCCTGCATCCTCTCTAGCACCTGTTGTTTTTTGAGTTATTGATGATGGCCATCCTGACTGGAGTTAGGTGGTATCTCAGTGTGGTTTTAATTTGCATTTCTTTGATTTCTAGTGAGGCTGAGCATTTTTTCATGTACCTGTTGGCTGCTCATATGTCTTCTTTTGAGAAGTGTCTATTCATATCTTTTGTCCACTTTGTAATGGGACTGTTTGTTTTTCGTTTTTGGCATGTTTGAGTTTCTTATAGATCCTAGATGTTAGGCCTTTGTCAGATATACAGTTGGCAAATATTTTTTCCCATTCTGTGGGCTGTCTCCCCGCTCTCTTGATGGTTTGTTTGACTTTACAGAAGCTTTTCAGTTTCATGAGGTCCCACTTGTCTATCTTATCTCTTATGACATGAGCACTTGGGGTTTTGATCAGGAATTGGTTGCCAGTTCCAATTTCCATAAGGGTGTCTTCTGCATTTTCTAAGGTTCTTATACTTTGAGGTTTTACTTTTAGGTCTTTGATCCATTTAGAGTTGACTTTTCCAACTCATCTTGGACAAAGCCTCCACCAATAACCAGTGAGGAGAGGAGAACCTATTCAGTAAATGGTGCTGGGAAAACTGGTTGACCACATGCGGAACATTAAAACAAGACCCCTACCTATTACCATACACAGAAGTCAGTATTTTGAAGAGATATCTGTACTCTGTGTTCATTGAATCATTATTTCCAATAACCAAGATATTAATTTGACCTAAGTGAATCTATCAAAAAATAAATGGATAAAAAAGTGATATATGTACATAATGAAATATTATTTAGCCATAAAAAGAAGGAAATCCTGTCATTTGTGACAACATGGATTAAACTGGAGGACATTATGTTAAGTGAAATAAACCAGGGACAGAAAGACAAATGCTGCATATTCTCACTTATTTGTGGAGGATAAAAAATGTTGAACTCATAGAAACAGAGTGAGTTGCTGCTCAACAGAGGTTGGGGGTTGGGAGGAATGGGCATATGTTGGTCAAGAAATACAAAATTTTAGTTTGATGGGGAAATAAGTTCAAGATCTATTGTACTTCATGATAACTACAGTTACTAACAACATATTTTATTCTTGAAAATGCTAAGAATGAGATTTCAATTGTTCTCACCACAAAAAAAAGAAGTGTGTGAGGAAATGAATGTATTAAGTGCTTGATTTAGATAACCCACAACGTATACAAACATCAAAACATCATGTACATGAATATATATGATTTTGACTTGTCAATTAAAAACACAAAATATAAAATACAAAATAAAAGGTTATGACAAGCTATTTTTATGAAACAAAGGTTGGTTTTACTCCGGAGTCAATGCCTACAAAGCAGTCTGCTTGCAGACATAGTAAGTTCAGGAACCTAAGTATATTTGTGGGACCTTGTGAAGGGACGAATTTATCCAAATGTGTAGGTAGCATAAATGAAGTCTTATTGTTGAAACTTTTTAGGGCTTGTTTTCCTAGCCTGTAATTAGCAACTAGGAGATACTTTTCAATGTTTTGCCTGAGATTTTTAATTATTAAGCATCTAGACAGATTAATCCTGTGATTTTAGTAATTGTTTAATACTGTGTATCTATATTTGCTAAGCAAACTCTGGGTGTACTATATGGTAAATTAATGGTTTATGCAGCACCTACCTAAATAATCATGACAACCATAATAAGATCTGGTATATCATGTAAGAAATAACACTCTTTGTTTTCTGTTAATAAACAGGAAATGGAGAATGCTGTAAAATTATGAAATACCTAGAAATAAACAAGAGCAAAATTATTAGGTGACCTGACTAGCTAGGTTGAAGTCTACCAGGCTTTGATGCTGATTCCATTGGAATCTTCTTATGTTCCTTTGCCTAGAAGTTTGGATATTGGAAAGTAAAGCATTAGATTATTAAGAACAAAAATAATTGTATTTTTTTCTTAGTTGTTCTTAAATTTATGTACTGAATGTACATAATAATATCACAACATTATTTAGAATATCAAAAACTGAGAACAACTTCTAAGGGGGAATGGTTAAATACATTCACATGGTAGAATCTTTCAACCATTAATATATGTTCAAATACTTTTTAGTGACAAGTTACAAACTCTATGTTGAGCATGATCCCAATTATGTCAATATGTATGTACACATAAACCCACTCACTGACCACAAATTTCGCTTGCTTAAATGACTTCTCCCACTGCTAATAATTTTCAACCTCACTGGTTCTTATAATCACTTGACTTGTCCAGTTTTTCCTATCCATCACTGTCTTGCAATATTCACTTCACTATCATGCTTGGAGTCACCATGTACAAATGCTTGATTAGGCTGAACTAAGCCCCAATTCCCAAACCTATGCATCAAAATATTTTCTTTCTCCATGCTATCAGACCACAGCTGAGGAAAATGAAATATCCGTTATAATAACATCAATGGAAACATATTATTAGCAACCTCAACCTTTACAGGACATCTTAATATTTTTCTAGCTACTTCTCTCCCCCAATTTTTTAGATGACCCATCTGTAACTTTCATTCTCAGCTGATAATCTTAAATCATAGAAAAAAATATTGCTCCTCCTATCAATGGTCATTTTTCCAAGTTCCATTTGTATCATATCATCTCCTAATTTCTCACTCTGTTGTCTCTTTTGTCTCGTGAAAATAATCTTCTTCCTCGTCACTGAAATATTTCCTATAGTGTTGGATTCATTCTTTCTTTTACCCATTAACTTCTCAAGTCATTTCAATTATCATCTGCCCGAAACCCCAAACTTTTGCATAAAACTGATCTTGATATGTTTAATGGAAACTGTCACTATCTCACCTGCTTCTCAACCATCTCCAACACAGCTATTTTCTCTATTTTGGAAAATTCTCCCCGTTGCCCTCCCTGGTCCTGAACTCTGCTAGTTTTATTTCTACCTTCCTCCCAGATTCTTTTTATTCTTCTTTGTTTTCAGTAGTCTGGTAGTTCTGGGTTCATTCCCTCCATTAACGACTTTCACTCTTTCCTTGTGTGATTAATTTAACTTCAATGACTTGAAATGCCATTTACTTGTTGACCACTCCAAGTTATTATCATCTCCAAGTTTCTATCACCCAGGCCTCTCTTCTATTGAATATACAACTGTCTAGGGCACACCTCTACTTGAATGATATCTCATAATTAGTGCATTCAAAGTTGAACTCATGATGTGGCCTTCCTAAACAGCTCTTCAGCTAAAGTTGTATCAGAAACCTTATGTCTTCTATTATATATTTTCCTATACCTCACCTTTAATGTGGTCAATCACCAAGTACTTCCTAAAGATATAGAATGTATATTTCAAAATGGACTTATTAAATGCTTAGTAGTTTCCTGCAAGTATATATCAAAGCAATGTAATTTGGTAAGCTTTATTTTTTTTTTCCAGATCACTACATTTAGGGAAAAATTAGAATGTCTCTTAAACATAGACAGTTAAAAAATGAATTGAAAGGTATCATAGACTATAATCAATTACCTAGTGAAATGGTGGAATTTCTCTACTTGGAACTCTCTTAAGGCGAGGTAGATTGCCCCATATATCTGAGCTTGTTTCGAGTATGTTCTTCTTAAGGCAGAGTGATCAATAAATCATCTTCCAAAATTTTTTTGAAACCTATAAGTCTTTAGATTTCAAGAACCTTTTAATGTATATTACTTTCTTTCAAAAAGTGCTAACTTTCAACAGCCTTCTCTCTTGTATATTTTTTCTGTGCTATTTTCTTGAGCATTCTCCTCAATTATTTTTTATTTGTATGTTTGTTTTAATCTATGCAGCTTGGTTTGTAACAAGTCAGTGAGCATTGTTAAGGTTTCCAAAGTGTGTACTGAAATGAAATTCGGGAGTTAGGATTTTGAAGAGAAAGAAAGGTTTGGAGTACACAATAAAAAGCAGAGTTAGTTCCAGTTCAAAGAACACAATTTTCTCATTATCATTAAAACTATTAGGTTATTGATTATACATTATAAATAAGCTTTTTGTTTCTGAGAAATTGCATTTTAGATATTGTTCACTTCCAATTGTATTAGGCTCAGGTCTTTAGAGTCTGTCAATACATGAAAAACTTGCAATATTGATAAGGTTGAGAACCCAAAGATAAAAAAATTATCAAGATTTTACAACTAAAAAGCAGCAAACAGCACTTGAAATAAGTCTCCTTGACTTTCGAATGTGAATAAAGTCATGTATAAGTACGTAGATATTAATTTCCACTTTTTAAGTTTTATCTATACTTTCTCTTTTCATTTTTTGGTCATTTAGCATCTGCCTTCTTTAAAAAATATATGAAGTTCCTATGTGTAAGAAAGTGTATACTATAATGTTTTCATAATAATGGTGTTGACTATTTTCCAACCAATCAGTTGCCTAAGGTTTTGAAGTTTAACCTAAACTAAATTTCTATTTAACATTTTCTAATATTATTGTAGTGAATTTTCAAGCTATAGAATAAACCACCCATCATTTTATAAAAGACTTTTCTGTTTCAGTTTGGCCTTGGGCAAATTGTTATGTCATCACCACACTAGAAATTAAGCTGTGTCTGTGATGACAATTACTTGTGCAATTTCCTGAAATTCCAGACTACAGCTGAAACCATGCCTATGATTAAAGACAGCACAATGGAAACATAGAGCCTCATGTAATATGGGATATATATCTATTGCAAAAATGATAGGGCTTCTCCTTTAGAATAACAGAATAAATAATTCTTAGAGAAGAACTATTCAATTTAAGAATGCCTTCCTATTTTTAGAGATTAAATATGATCTCTTTCATAGTTTTTCACATTACTGGAATGTATATAAAACTTTATATTTAGTCCAAGATCTGCCCCAAATAAAATATTATTTCTTTAACTGTGTTCCAGCTCTGGGATCTTGATTAGATTTTCTTCTTGATCAAAGTCGTGATCTTCACATTTGAAATATTAAAGCACTTTCACACGTTTCTCATTTTCAATTCAAGCAGGTGAAGAAAAAAATCTTTACAAGTCTTTCCCAGAGTCTGCAAGGGCTAATTTGCAAGATCATGAATCTCTGGAAAACAGTTTGGTTTAACTATGAAAAGAAAATGAATCTTAAATGTTTTCTGATAAGCTGCAGATCATCACGCTGATCAGCAGCATCTTTTTTGTAGAAGACTTGGTACGTCTGCATCGTGCAGATGAGGGATAATTAACCTGAGTTTCATCTAGTTGTTTCAAACAGTGAGTACAAAATCTTGGGCATCAAAGTTTCAGGACTCCTTGTGCAAATTACAGTTACTGTAATGTAGTCACTTTAATATGCAGTTTTTTAAAAAATTCCAAATCCAAATGCTACCATCCAGGCTGTAAAATGATCCTAATCTGTTACGTTTGAGTTATCTTTTTGAAGACAGTCAGAATACAAAGCCCCATACGGAAACAATCTTTATTTTCCATCAGCTGCATATGTTGTGTGTCTAATGAAATGCATTTCACATATTTATTTTAAGCATGTGATAGAGTTACAACATTGACAACTTTCATGATCTTCAAAAAATGTGATGCATTTTAAACATATGGTGATGCCTAGTTCTGTCACAGAAATGCTTAGATAAAATGTATTTAATTTTTATATATGCAAATATAAATATACAGAATTAAATTCATATTTTATTTGTATATCTATATATTTGTGTGAATATCAAATAGGTTTGATATGTAACAAAACAAGTATAGCCTTAAGGCATCTTGTATTTTTTTTCATTTTGCTTGAAGCAATTTTGGTTAATACTTTCAATAATAAAATGTTGCTGAAATATTACAGTTGGTTATCAATTTGTCCATGACAAGCAGATTAGTTGAGAAAATTTTCTGTAGATTAAATCAGTAAAACAATGATTTTCACATATATTTTGCTACAGTCAATGATTTCTTCAGTTTTCTCCCAAAGTGAAAATTCTCCTTTTATTTTTCCAGTTTCTTCAAATTAATGTCACTTATTTTGCTTGGTAAAATGATAGTCTTTTAAATGCTTATATGAGGCATTAGTATATCAAAATTACATCAATGGTAGTAGTATCACTATACTATTAAATCGGAAATTGCTCTGATGGCTAATGAATTGCTGAGTGCCAGTTTTGAGCAGAAAACAGGCTCTTTATAAAACACAAAACTAAATTTTTCTCCTTGATATTTCTTTGATATTTATACTTGAAATTCTCAATTTGGAGGATAAGACATTTATAGGGAGATTCCTGTAAACAGTCATTTTGTATGTGATTTCTAAGTAGATTCAACTTTTCATGTTGCTAAGGCTTTGAAATGATCATAAACAACCTGGATAATTTCTTTACTGGGTGAAATTTAATGTACATTGTGTAAAATAAAGCCAAATACTTAAAATATGTCCTAAGTAGAAGACAAAGAAGTTACTATTAAGTTTTTAAAAAAATTTCTCCCTTGACATAACTATACTCCTAAAGCTATTATTGTATTTTAGGTCAATTGTTGCCTGATAGTTTCCTTCATAGTCCACATAACTTACTTTTTGAAGGGGAAATCAAGAGTAAAATAAATGGGAAGGATATCTCAATATTTTACTATTTCAAAAAGAGAACTGTATTTAGACAAGTGTTCTTAATTTGTGCTTCATTGACACCTACAGGGGTTTTAGGGAATGGATTCAGGGAGTTCATGAACTTCCTGAAATTGTAGGCAAGATATGTATTTGTGTATGTATAAAATGTTCAAGGAGGGAAGAGCCATGGCACTCTCACTTCCACAACAGGTTAAGAACGTCTGTACTGTTGCAGGAGCTTCAGCATTTCTTCCTGGGTGTTTTCAAGTATGATGTATGTGATACTCATCACTTAGTACACATCTGCTGAGTTACTTTGGTTGCAATTAGCAGAAACTGTTTCTAGCTGGCTTTAGCAAAATGAGAACTTATTGTAAGGACATAAAATTTCAGAAACTTAAGGTGAATAATAAGGAACCAAATCTTGAAGAACTGCAACTAAGGCAGAGTCAAGGTTCCAGGTAGAGGAATTTGATTGGTAGTTTCATCAGGCAGTGGCTACTGTAAATAATCAGCAGCCAAAGTTTCTCTCCCTTTTGCTGGACATTCTAAAAGGTCAAAAATCCAAGGGTATACTTCACTTGGACTATCCCTTGGTTAGAGAATGGTAAGCCATCTTGATTACAGTCCAGCTATGACTTCACTCAACTAGAGAAGCAATTCCTCCCCTACCCCCCAAAAAATATTGAAGAGTTGGTCTTACGAAGAAAGGGGCAGATGTCATTAAACTAATATCTAGTACATGATATTCACAGAATCCAGATACAATCCAAAAGATTCAAAGTAATTCCTTCACATTCAATTTAGTCAGAATGGCTCATTGTTTTAAATCAAGATGAAGCACCTTTTCTTTGTGCCTGTATACTATTTACTTAAATAATTAACAAAATAATTGCCATGAGCAATTCTCTGTTACCTATTTTGCCTAAAACAGTAGGAAAATTTCCCAACAGGTCTCTCTACATCCACTTTTCTTTTCCTCTAATTTATTTTTCCCTAAGCAGTGAGAGTAATCTTAAAATTCAAATATAATCATGAAAATCCTCTCTAACACTCTTTCAAAGGATACGAATTATTTTTAGAATAAAATCGGAAATGTTTACATAGCCTACATTGTTCTACCTAAGCTGGCTCTTGCTCACTCTCTATCTTCCTATTGTCATTCTCTTTTTTTACTCCAATGACACTAATGCTTTTTTCTGTGAAAAACCATGTCTTTCCCCTCAGTAGAGCTTTCAGTTGTATTGCCTGTACTGTTCTTCCAGAATTACTTTGCCATCATCCTCCCTTTACCTAATGCTTCCTTATCTTACTTTGTAGAGTCTCATGTAAACGTCACTCCCAAGGAATTATTTCCTAAGCCCTAGTATCAAGTTTTCTCTTTGCATTCTGGGCTTATATTTGAATTTACTATTATAGTTTGATAATTTTGTGCTTAATATATTTCCACAAGAATAAGGACCCTGTTCCATTTATTCACTACTATATTTTCAGCACAAAGCCTAAAATACAAGTGAGCAATGAACAATAAATGAATTCTGCTGCTAAAGTTCCCATTAGATACAGATCATATCTTTTTTTTCTAATTCCCCACCTTTTCCCTAGCATATAACACAGAGACTGACATACAATAATTGCATGAGAGATACTTGCTAAATGAATAAAATAATAGCGCCATACTTTTACAAAGCACCAGATATGTGCCAGGAATCATTAGGCACAGAACATATTTCTTCATAATTCCTAAAATTATGCATGTTTTTTATTATCATCCTCATTTTACATATTGAAAAAAGACTGAGTGGCATAATTTCAATTTTTACTGAGGTCTGCCAGACTCCAAAGCTGCAATATACTATATCATGCTGACTAAACAATTGCTATCATGATTTAAGTGCTGATTTTTCTCCACCTAATTAACATATACTACAATAATATCTAGAGTTTTTAAAATACAAATTTTTACCTTTTCAGGGCGATCAAAAATATGTACATAATAGGATTTGATATATTCTGAGTTGAGTTTGCGGAAGGCAGAAAACATGTGTACTTAATTTGCTTTGTTTTTGTGTATTTCACATGCTGTCCTCTTGACATGGTAAATAAAAGTTTAATAAATAACATTGATGATGATACCTTTTTTGTGTTTATCTGAAGGGTGGCATTCTAGAGAAAGGTTACCTTGTTAACAGAATAATCTATAGTAATCTTAATCTATTGTCTTGTTTTGCAAATCCTTCTAGATACTATGTGAATAACACTTAAGAAATATCACCAAAAATATCAATGAGAAGTTAGTGGTTTTGAGATTTGGTTGAAGAAAGTACCTGGCTAAGTTTTAGTGGCTCGGTTCCAGTCTCCTTTCCATTACTGATTAAATTTCCACGGTCAAGTAGATTGACCACAATGTTTTGATGAAATTTTATATCTTTCTTCAACTGATAGGGGCGGAGGTTAGCAATCACAAACTCTCTGATCTTGCTACAAAACTCTGAAAGTTTCAGGAACGGGCAGCAAAGGGGCTTTTAAAAACGGAGTGCTATAGGCACAAAGGAAAGAACTGGTTGAAAGTTTGCATAAAAAGGAGTTAGAAATCCAAATCTCATCTGTTACTAGGATCAGACAGACCAAAGACTTTCCACAGTAGTCTGAGGATTTTCATTCTGGATGTCTAGAAAGTTGAGGTAGAGAACTGAGGCTAAGATGAGAGATTGTCTATACACTAAACATAAAACTTCCTTTCCCAATCTTTTCTTAGAATGTTTGGGCCAGGCAAATGCCTCCAGAATTCTTCTGAAAGATTTTCTGTGAAAACTCACTATTTAAAAAAAAATCAGAAATACATACACTTGGAAGATAACAACAAAATGCTAGATACTCTCCCTTAGTGAATGAACCCTACTGGTCAACAAGCCATGTCCAGGCAAATAAAAGTCCAACTCATTTTTTACTGCCTCACTAAAGACAACTGCAGATCATAAGGCATTTAATAGATGTCTGTAAGGAGAAAATCAGAAACAAAAAATATACACACCAATATTTTTTTGCAGAAAATAAAATAAAAGATCGCAAGGAAGAAAGAAACTTCAAAAATATATTTAGAAAGATACAAACTGAGAAGAGAATGAGGATAGTAGTGAAATATCTAGAGAATAAAAATGTACTCATGGAAATTAAAAATATAAGAAGAGGAAAAAGAAAATAGTTAATAAGAAAGTTTAACAAATATCCCAGAAAGTAAAAGAAGAAATGATAAAAGTAGGTGCTTTGCTTGTCTATTAATACAACACCTATAGAGAGAACAAAGTGACTGGAGAGAGACAAAGAAAAAAATCAAGACTGAAGGCCAAGAGTTAAATTAAAGAGGCTCATTGGATATCTAACACATTCAATAAACAAAATATGTACCCTGAAGCACAACATAAAATTTGAACCCCAGGTACAATGAGAAGAAAAAGAAAGAATCAAAAAAGAAAGAAATAAGATGAAAGGGTTGGGGTGGTATAAAGTTCCTGGCAATAGAACAAGCAAAGGATCATGATTCTAAGCAGCAGATCTAGAAGCCAGAAAAGAATGGAGAAGTGCCTTGAAAATTCCAGGGGAAAGTAATTTCAACTACAAGGTCACTTATTAATGGAGTATGAAAGCAAAACTCAGACTTGCAAATTATCAAAAAATAGTATGCTTGAATTACTTAATTCTCAACAAAAGATTGATTATGACTTTGATCACATCACATAAGCTGTAGGTCTTTTTCCTCCATCTGTAAAATAAAAGGGGTAAGAAAATATGGATCTTCACCTTAGGAAAATAATTAAGAATATGATGAAATAGTTAAATAGTACATGTATAAGTTATAATAATAATATTTTATAATTTAACACATTTTGAAATTTTGCAGGAAAATGTCTTGATAATTTTAATGTGCTGCCAATACCTATGAACATTATCCCAGGCTTATTTTGTAAGTTTTTGTGCTCTAAGATTTTATTATTTTTTGCAGTTAAAAGATTAATATTCCCATGTGATGAAGTTGACCATAGTAATCTAAACTGATTTAAATTTTGGAGAGAGTATTTGGACTGACTATATCATAAATTCTACATTCTTCTATAGATTAAGTCCTGTGGATGATATAGTTGGCATTTCTGAATATAATACTGCAGGTTATGATCACTTTTTAAGTCAAATTTTCAATACTCACAAGTATTGCCTAAGAGAAGCATACTAATGAATTCTGATACTCTGTTTTAGTAAAATAATTTCTTCACATTATTTGTTCTTCATCTATTTCCACAATACTTCATTCTCTATACTTCATTCTCAGAATCATTTTAATTCTATGGGTAACTATAGGAATGAATGGTAATTTTCCCTTACACTACTCAATGCAATATAAATAATATATGATAGATGATGTAATGGCTGTTGGCAAAATTTCTTCCTGACTTTGGATATTATTTATAGTAATAGAAATCTTAAATCTTTAAAACTGTATGCTTAATGTTTATTTTGGATTGTGTTACTTGAGAATGCATTAAATGATATGCAAAACAAATTGTAAATTCAATATTTGACAATATATGCACTGTGGCAGGAGCCAAAACTCCTCTTTTTAAAATCAAACTGGTGAAGTTATCAAGTACAGATGCATGTTCAAATAAATATGAACAGAGATTCAAAATATTTTTCTAAAAATTGCTATATCTAGAATATAAAATTACTTAGAGACTCAGTGATGAAAGATGTTTATAGACACTGTAGAATTATTTAAAAATTGTATTTTTACTGCTTGGTTAGTAACTGAACTTGGCTTAGTTCTGGAATGGCCTCACTTCCCAGGTCATAACAAATATAAATTAATTAATTAACAGTATGACTCCAACTTTTCTTTTTACTTTAATTTGTGTTAAGTCCAAGCTTATTTTAAATCATTCTTTCATAATGTTACAACTTTTAATTCATACATATGAAAATACTATATAAATAAAATAAGTTATTTGTAAGTTATTCAGCCTTTCATCCGGATTTAGTAATTGGGAATTAATTATACATTTAGTGAAGCATGGTTATGTGCACTCTTATTTTCATGGATCCATGCAACAAATATCTATCAGATGTCTTCTATCCCCTATGCGCCACAGGATTGTCTGCTGTTCTTGGTACTCTCCTGAGAAAAACCTGCAGAATACAGCTGATTCTCATCACCTGGTGCCTGGTGTACACCATCGGCTGTGACAGCAAAGCGGCTGAAGCTTCAGATCCAATCTTTGGAGAGAGAAGATCCAGGAAAACTGGAAAGGATCCCCACCCTGGATGAGGAAATGCCAACCGCAGCCATTTTCTCTGTCCTGGGACGAGGCAGAGACCTGCACTGCCCCGCTCAGCTCCATTCAACCTTCAACTTGGGACCTAAGGTAATCTCATCAAACTCAGAGAGATAGAAGCTCCTGCCACCTGCTGGATCAGACACAAACACATCCGATCTGAGTGGGAGATTTGACAGGCAACAAGTCGGGTGAGTCCAGATCTGATCCACCCTTCTCCCACAGTAGGGCTGGAGCATCTGACCCATGCTGAAAGCAACCCTATCAGCCTACACTGAGAGCAGAGGGGAGGGACTGGAGATCAAAACTGAAAGAAAGTTGGATTTACAGGAACCACCTGAGAGCAAGTTTTTTTTGTCTGTTTTGCTCATTTTTGTTTGTTGTTTCTCTGTTTTTTTCTGTTTTTAATACTGTTTTTCATACTTGCATTGTTTATTACTTTATTGTTGTGTTTTTAAGACTTTCTGTTTGTTTATGGGTATTTTTGAGGGAGAGTACATCAATAGGGGGGTTTTTCTCGGCTTGTGTGTTTGTATGATTATATGTTTTAGTTTTTTACTCTTTTCTGTCTTTGTTTGTGTCTCTTTTCATTTGTTAGTTGGTACATCTGTCTGTTTTTCCTCTTATTCTTCTCTCTCTTCACCTTTCTCTCCCTCCCCCTTCCTTTTTCCATTCTTTTCCTTCTTCTTACTTCATTTTTCTTTCAGGGAGCAAACCTATACCCGCACTGCATGGACAGATTATAAGGCATTGGGAAGTGTGTTCCAGGTGGCCCACATACCAGTCAGTGGATACTGGGATCTGCAGATCGATAGTGAATCACAGATCCCCCTCAATTAAATCTCAAAACTGCAAAGAGTACAACTCTCAACCCACAGTCCAGCTTCAGAATTGAACAAAACCAGGGGATCCACATAAGGAAGAATAGGGAACTGAGAAAACAGAAGTAAAAGCAACCCCCCATCCCTAAACAACAGAATTAAAGAAGAGGTAAAAAGTGGAGGTGGGAATCTACAGAAATCAAGAAAAACCAAAAGAAGAATATGGGTCTCACACAGAGTCAGGGAGTTCAGACACTGAGAATACAGAGTTCGGAATGCAAACAATGAAGAGCCACCAGATTGGTCTCAAACTGCAAACCCGGACATCAAGACATTAATAGA
>CAUYQG010185926.1:0-10800 GCA_963574415.1 Tarsius wallacei
CTCAAAGTGTTTTCTGAGCAAAGATCCATATTTTCTTTCTTTTTTTTCTTTTTTTTTTAGTTGGATTCTCACTCTGTTGCCCAGACTGGAGTGCAGTGGCCACTCCCAGCCACCGCAGACTCGACCTGCTGGGCTCTGGTGATCCTTCTGCCTCAGCCTTCCAAGTAGCTGGAACTACAGGCGCACGCTACCACACCCAGCTAATTTTTTTATTTATTGTAGAGATGAGGTCTCACCAAGTTGCCCAGGCAGGTCTCAAACCCGCGAGCTCAGGCAATCCAACTAAAAAAAAAAGAAAGAAAATATGGATCTTTGCTCAGAAAACACTTTGAGTCTGGAGTCATGAGCATGGAGGTGATAATGGAAGCTGTATGAGTGAGATCAACATGGGGGTGAGGAGGAAATAAGTAGGCCAAGAACAGAACCCTAGGGAAACCCTGCATTTTACAGAAGAAACAGAAGAGGGATAAGAGAAGGAGCAGAGTGAGAAGTGGGAGAACTAGGAGAGATGGCAAGGCAGAAGTTGTCTTGGGGTGGTCTGTAGGCCATGATGGCCAAAGACCTTCAGATTCAGCATACAGGAGGCCACTGCAAACCTTAGGGAGAGCAGGTCTTTGCTAGAGGATGACCAATTGCAATGGGTTGAGAGACAGACACCAGGGCTTGGGGAAATGGAGTCCCCTTTGCAGAACTTTGGCCATGGATGGGAAGGGAGATGGCATTGGCGAGATGAAGGATTTTGTTTCTGGTAAGGATTTTTTGGAAACAGGGAGACTTGAACATGAACAGATTGAAGATACAAAGGCAAGAAGTGTTATTTAGTGAGGACTGAAGAGGATGGAAGAAACAGAAGAGGAATGTTAATTCTCAAAAGGAGAAGAACGGGGAAGCCATGGAGGAGAGAGGGTGAAGAAAAGGCTGTAGGTGTGTGGGAGGGCAGAGGGAGGAGCTTATGGGGAGGGGAGCTAGAGCTTGTGAGTGGAGGAGAGGTTAGCTGCCTTGTAGAGTGAGGGGTTCTAGAGATGCTGTGAGGGTTTGGGGGCTTCAGGAGCTCTGGCTAGGTCTGGAGCTGCCACTGCAGTGGTGCAATTAGGAGTGTACCTGTGAATGCTACATGTGACTACTGGACTCTGGTGATGAGTCCAGCAGCCACCTGTGATTTCTTTGTGAGAGTTTAACCTCCAGGAGCTTGGAGGGCCACCCAGGAAAGACTAAGGGGTGCGAGGTCCAGATGGGGGAAACCTTTTAAGAATCATCTGGCTACTGTCAAGGGGCTGGTGGCCCAGAGGTTGTCAGGGGAAAGTGCCAAATCAGTCTTTGTTTATCAACATGGATGAAGTCCTGGGTGGGGGGTAGGGAGGCTGATAAAGGCTACCTGAGGGCCTGGTCTGAGAGAGGCAACCTACCCCCAAGACTGATGAGAGAGAGTCTCACCTGCACTTAGCATGAGACCTGCCCAGTCTGGAAGAACTTGATGAAGATGTTCAATAAGCAGACCCAGTCATCCTCTGTACCCACCATGACCTCTGCCCTCATCATGAACTCCTCCCCCCAGGAAAGCTAATGGGCATGAATGAGATCACTGAGAAGCTCACACTGCCAGATACCTGTCGTAGTGACCACATCGTGGTACAGAAAGTGACTGCTACTGCCAACCTGGGCCGTGTCCCTTGTGGGACATCTGATGAGTACAGGTACCAAGCCACCAGTGGGGGGAAGAGATAGGCTTATGGGGGGAAGAGGTAGGCTCCTGGGGGGCGTGGTTTGAAGGAGGAACCACATGCCCAGGTGCTGAGCCCCTTTCAAACACAGTTACCCTTAGCAGTTACCCCCTCCCCCCGCCCACACCCCCTCCTCTCCTCCCATCTTAGGTTTGCAGGGAGGACGCTGACCAGTGGGAGCCTGGTCCTGCTGACTCTGGATGCCCGGCCAGCTGGAACTGCCCAGTTGACTGTCAACAGTGAGAAAATGGTGATTGGTACCATGCTGGTGAAGGATGTAATACAGGCTCTGACCCAGTAACTCCCAAATGCTGTGACCTCTTTGGCCCCCACCTATGCCTCCCCCATGACATCCGGGCTGTCAGTCTCTCTCCTCTCCTCTTCACTTCTCGTTCCCTCTTTCTTCCTCCCTCCCCCCTTCCCTCTCTCTCTCTCTCACTTTCTCACTATTTCTCAGCCTCCTCATGCCAGATAGCATCCAGGGGTCCTCTCTGGTCAGTACCAGGCCCTCCCCCATTTCCCTCCCCAAGGGTTCCTTAGTGACCTGTGCAGAGGGAGACAGCAGCCGCTCCCTCTAGTTCTTTCAGCTTTATATACCTATTTAGGTAGCAAAGTCTCAATAAAAATATCTTCTCCCTAGATACTGGTTTGTCTTTTCTTCTAACAGGGTTGGGGAAGAGCTGCTAAGGTAACTGTGTTTGGCTCTTGTGACCTTGTAGGGGAGCCTATAACTGACTCTCAGGGGCAACTCTGGTTGGATCCCCAAGGTGACCATCTCTAGATCAGGATGCCTAGGGAGTCTGTAGGAATCTCTGTGGAAAAGACATCTGAGCAGAAATGGGAAGGTCGAGCCAGAAGAACTCCTTAATCCTTTTTATAAGCCTCTGCAAAAACAAGTCCTCATCAGTGACTGAAAGATCCCCTTGGCTTCTCTCATGGGCCATTGGGAAAGAAGGACTCTAATATGGAGAATTCCCGCAAACATACATGCTCAGTTCAAAATATGTAAGCTACATCTAGATATAGGGCCTGGAGGCCCCACTTCACTGGGGAGATGACCAAACGCCATCTTGAAGGGGGAAGAACAGAAAGTGTAGAATCATGCTTCTCACACTACCATGAGTCAACCTGGGGATCCTATTAAAATGTAGATTCTGACCAGTGGGTCTGGGATGGGGCCTGAGATTCTACATTTCTAACAAAGTACCAGCAGCCAATGCTGCTGCTCCATGGACAAACTTGAGTAGTGAAGATTAGAACCTGGAACAAACATGGTAGGTGCAGCAGGGGTCAGGGCCTTCCCTGACACCTTTCCTGGTGAGGAAAGAGGCTGAGTGAGCAGTGTTTCCAAAGGGTATAAAACGTGTTCCATTGGCATGTGTTCTGTCTCCTCCTCAAAAACAAGTCTAAGATGAAATAAGGAGTCTTGGATTTAAGTGAAACAAGTTCATTTTGCACAGGCCTTCTCAGAGCCTTTACTATGCTAATATGCATTGCTGACCACCTCTCAGCTTGCAGTGTTACTTAGACTTGGTTTTGTTCTTGGAATGCTTTCCCCACAAAACATCTTGGTTGACTGGGTTACAAAGAGCACACTCTGGCAACAGTCTGAGATGTGGTGCCTCAGCCTCTGACCTTTTATAACCAAGATTTTAGTTCCTTGGCCACACTGCCCCACAGTCCTGCCACTTACACATCCCTGAGCAAGTCAGTTCATGGGTAAGACAGGATGAAGCAGATCGACACTTCAGAGAAGGCGAACAAAGGCAGTGCCAGGGGACAGCCCTGCCTCTGGCTCCCAGGAGACTTGCTGGGCACTGTGGCACCAGAAAAGAGCTGGCACTACTACTTTCCTGAGAGTCTGGGGACTCAAAAGTCTCCTTGGGATCAATGCTGATGTCACTGCAGGTTCTGAGATAGGATTGATCCACCAGTCAAGGGCCACTTGAATGGTGGATTCATTCTCACTTTTGCCTCAGAATTAGCACTGCCCACAGTACTAAGAAAGAGTGGTGATTTTCTAAGAATTTTGAAAAGGACCATTAGATAATTCCTTATTCACCTTTATTCTGCATCAAAATCCCCAAAACAGAGCTAGGCATGCTCTTGTAATCTAAGCTACTCAGGAGGCTGAGGTGAGAGGATCACCTGAGGCCAGGAGTTTGAGGCTGTAGATGATTGTGCCTGTGAGTAACCGCCGCACCCCAGCCTGGGCAGGGCAGTTAAACCTTGTCTCTTGAAACCACCACCACCACCACCACCACCACCACCTCCCCCACCCCACCCCCGCCAAAAAACTGGATTCTGTAGGCAGTGTAAATGCATAAGTCCTTTAACATTCTCTCTGTGTTGGTTTTTCTGGAACATGTCTCGGGCTTTGGGATTAACTCTTCATAAGGCAGTGTGGTTCTGATGTTCATCTGAGAGGAGAGGCAGGAAGCAGGAGAGCAGGAAGACTATGCTCTATGACTCTGCAGTTGGTGAGTAGAAGGAGCCCAGGTAGGAGGGTTATAATGCTGGCAGAGGCTAGGCAGCCTGGTGTAGAAATCTTCCACTCAGGAGATGGAATGATCTGGGTGGAGAGAATCTCACTCAGACAGGAAGGGGGAGTGGCTTCCCTAGTTCTCATCCCAGCCCAGTCCATCTCTTCTGAGATTCTGGAGCTATGGCCCTACCTCTTACAGCCCTGCTGCAGGAGCATCTCTGCATGACTGTGCAGGGATAAGATGGGGAGCCACCTAGCACACACAGGTGGAAGCAGATCAGACATACAAGGGCTGGGGGCCCCCATCTACCCCAGAGTATTTTTTCCCAACTCATATATTTGTCACTGACCCAGATCTTTGCTACTGTGGTGACACTATGTTCCCAGTCACAGGCTGCCTGGATCTCAGCTGGCAGGGGAAACGCTTCCCTTGGACAGCACTGATGGGGCAGCCAGGGAGCTGGCCCAAGGCTGTGAGATTCAGGTGGGGCCCCAGACCACAGGGCATACTGGGAACCCTGCTGGTGCACAGGATGGGTTGTGGAGAGGGGCTTGGAAGTGGTAGAAATGCAGAGACTGACACAAAGGCAGAAACTCACCTAGCAAGGGTGGGGTAGAGCATCAATAGGGATCTAGGAGGTCTGAGTGTGGTCTGAACTCCACTACAGGCCTGGCCTTGGCAGGTGAGAGGACAATAAGCTCAGGGAGGCACTGGGAACTGGAATCCAGCCAGAATGGCTTCCAAGCAGTGCCCTGGCAAATGGGCACGAGAGATGGCTTCAGTTTCTGGCCAGGCTGCAGCACCTGGCTAGCTGCAATGGTTGGATGGGCTGGTGACATGGGGGAACAGATCCACTTAGACATACCAAGGAAGCCACTACAAGAACCCCAGAGTTGGGACATTAGTTGTGTCCATGCTTGAACTTTCATGCATGCAGTCACAAGGGAAAACCCTTATGCTACTTCAGTTTATTCTGCTGGGCATCTTGCAGGTCACCTCCCCTTAATGTAGCCTCCAGATCAAAAGGATGGGTGTTGACAGTATAACTCAATGCGGCAGGACTTTCCTGTCCTGGCTGGGAAAGGAAAGGGAAATCCTGACCCAACAGAGGGCCTAGTCTTGGATTTTCCTTTTGTCACTGCCTAGTCAGTTTTGTCTTCCAGGGTCAAGAGAAGGATGAAACTCAGGTTGGGATATGGAGAACAAGTGTTTAAAATACGGAGAACTCAAGGAAAATAAGCAGTGTGCACCTTCTTGGATCTTCTACTTGATGGTTTTGGTTTGAGCCCATTTTCTCTCCCCTTGTCCCTGATCCCACAATCTGTCTACCAGCAGAAACCACTTAGGGCTGCACTGTTTAATCCTTACCACTGGGAACTCCCATTGTTGCACTATTACTTATTGTCCCATTACTGCAGAAAATGCTGTAGTGTCACTGAGGCTTCACCTCCTTATGGTATCTGGAGAACAGAGATCAGCTCAGAAAGAATGCTTCCCTTCTGTCCAGGCTTCTAATGCAATTATGTCCTCATCTTTGGGACAAATTTTTTTTTAATTTTAAGTTTTAGTATTTAAACTTATGAAGTTATAAATCTATATAATTTATAAATTTCTGGATATATATAATATTCCTACAGAAACCGTAAACATCACGAGTACAACTTGATGAGTTTTCATAGAATGAATAACTTGTATAAACAGCATCCAGATCAAGAAACAGCGTGACAGCACACCTTCCTCATGTCTCCTTCCAGTTTGGAGAAGTGTTTCATTTTGCTCAGAAATTACAGAGCCCTGAAATAGATCAATACCAGAACCCAAAAGCAGTGGGATTCCAGGAGGCCAGCATGGACTTATGTCTGGCAATGCCAACAGTGGCATATGCTTCTCTCTGGGATGACTACAGATGTGTTAACAAAACCCCTGCAGTGGGGGAAGGGTGTGTGGAAATCAGCAGGGTTATTTTCTTGTTTTGGTTGGAGAAGAGTGTAAGGGAACAGCTCGGGGGAAGAAGGAACTCTTGTGAGCTTGGGCAAGGTGACCTTGATCTAGTCCTTGATGTGCTGGGGTCCTAGCACCTGCATCTCCAGAGGGAAGTTAGGGAGAGGGAGGTGGGGTTGGTGTTTCTCACGGGGACGAAGGCAAGACCAAGACCCAGGACTCCTGACCCTCCTTCCAAGAGGAGTGACATGCTCTCAAGTAAACCTCTAAACTTCTAAATTTCCTCAGCTGCAAAGCAAAGGGGATGGCCTCTCAGGTTCCCATGTCTCTGGGCATCCCCTTTACAAGCATCTCAGCACAGCCAGCACTCACCTTCAGTCTCCAAGATGACCCCCAATGATCCCTGCTTCCTGGCATTTGTGCCTTTGTGTCATTCTCTCCTACATTTTATCAGAGATGGTGTGGGTGAATAATAGGATACAGGTGATGATATGTCTCTTCTGAGATTAGTTTATAAAGTCTTTACATCTCCATCTCGGTTGGTGGTCTCTCCTTCCTGTTCTCTCCAGTCAGCAGCCATGTCTTGAGCAGCCCAACAGAGAAGTCCATGTGACAAGGAGCTAAGGTTTTTGGCAGCACCCACTCAAGTGAGTTTGGAAGCAGATCCTCAGTCCTAGGCAAAGCGTCAAATGACTGTGGTTCTGGCTGACATCATGACTGCAACCTCATAAGAGATCCTGAGCCAGAACCAGCCAGCTAAGCCATTGTCTGATGTGTGGCTCTCAGAAATCATGCAAGATGATAAAATATTTATTGTTTTAAGCTGCTTAGTTTTGAGGCTAACTTAACAGCAATAAAAAATTAATATAATCTAGCCATCAATCCATCTACTAGAGTGTTGGAAAAGTCCTCTGAGGGAGCTTGAGTCCCCAGTTCTAGCCTTTAGAGCACTTTGCCCTTACAGTCAGTGTCTGAGTAGTGTGCCTGAGCTTGCTTGTACTGGCTGGTGAGGGCTGACTATTATCCACTCTCAGGAATTTTGGGAGCTGGAAACTTCACACTGATAGTTTGAAATCAGCCATGATGGGAGTATTTATGCCATGAAAAGAGGCGAATACCACAAATCACCTTCTTCCCCCAGCTAGTTGTCAAATATTTACCAGCACATCACTGCCCTTAATTACCCCCATCCTTGTCACTTAAAAAAATTATGATATATTTCAAGTTTAAAGAATAACAGCACTACCCGTGTATGGGATTTACATTCATGTCAACTACCTGTTCCCATCTTTTGCCCATTTTTCTATGGGGTTGTCTTTTTTTCCCTAATTGATTGGAGACATTCTTATATATTCTGGAAACTAGTCCTTTGCAGATACATGAATTGCAGATATCTTCTTCTAGACTATGGCTTATCTTTTCAAGTTTTAAATATCTTTTAATAAAGCAAAGTTTTTAATTCCAGTGTGATCAAATTTGTTGTCCTCCTTATATCCTGTGCTGCTTGTTCCTAATTTACAAAATTTATCCACAGACCAAAGTAATAAACATAGTCTTCTGGCTGGGCTCAGTGGCTCAGCCTGTGATCCCAGCACTTTGGGAGGCCGCGGGTTCGAAACCCACCTGGGCAATTTGGCGAGATCTCATCTCTACAATAAATAAAAAATTAGCCAGGCATGGTAGCACACGTTTGTAGTTCCAGCTCCTTGGAAGGCTGAGGTGGAAGGATCGCTGGAACCCAGCAGGTCAAGGCTGCGATGGCCGGGAGTGTGACACTGCACTCCAGTCTGAGCAACAGAGTGAGACAACTAAAAAAAAAAAAAAAAAAAAAAATTCTATATTTTCTTCTAGTAAAATTCCAAGTAAAGCTTTCCACATTTATGTCTTTAATCTACTTTTGTGAGTTTATGAAAGGTGGGGCTGATACACTCCCTTTTATTCCACTTAAAAAGACGTTAAAAAACAAAGAACATGGTTTCTTCTTCACAGAGCTTAGCAAAGCTTGAGCAGAGACTGTGTCCATTTTACTGTGTGGTCTTGATTTCGTAAGTGAATCCTTCTTCTGATCTTTTGCAACCAGGAAATTATTTTTTTCCTAGCAATCTCCTCTCTTCTTTCAGCTCTCTACCTGCTATGGAAGCACTGAACAACTGAACATATAAAAGACTGCAGGGTCCCTCCTGTCCCTCTAAGCACATGTATTTAAAATTTAATCCAGTCAATTATAGTTACACTTAAAACCTGTATTGCAAATCTGGGGCTTGACTGCAGAGCTAGTGCCAGGCGTAGCTGGGCTCAAAGGCTGTTTGTTGACTGGGAGAATGGATAATGCCGCCTTTTTGTTCCTGCTACTTTTGCCAGTGACCAGCTGTGGGAATTTGACCAAGTCATTTAATATTTCCACTTCTGCAGCTATCCATACCTTGCCCTGTGAATCGTGGACACCTTCAGACAGACTGTTCTTCCTGCAGGCCTAGCCAAGTGGGCAGGGAGCAAGGACCCACCTACCTCCACATCTGGACTCAGTCACTTCTTTTCTCATCATCTGTAGTGAGCTCTGGGGTTATTCACAGAGAAGTGCATACCTAAGAGCTTTGGAAATTTTGTTGTCAACTGGTTAAGACTTCAGGCTCTGAAACCAGAAAACTGTCCAGGTTTGAGTCCTTGCTCTGTCACTTCTAGTTGAGAGTCCTTGGGCAAGTAATTTAACTTCTTTGAGCTTCAGGTACTTCATCTGCAAAATGAGTTAACTCAGGTAAATCAGTTAGAACTGTGCCAAACACACAGTAAGTGCTCAGTGAAGATGAGCTATTATTATTACCTGCAATGGAAAGCGTAAGAAGACAGATTTCATCTTAAAACAAAGATGCCTTTATTTTCTTATGGTTGAGAGTTTTGAAATGTGAAAGAGCTTCCAGAAACTCATTCCCTTGGGCACTATTCCATGTTCCATATTCTTGTCTTGCTCAGCCTTGGGGTCAGAGAGCAGGAAAGGATGTAAGGGATCACACACTGGCAGCTAGTGAGCTGCTTGGGGTCTCTGGACACTGGGCTTGGCTCTTTTCATGTGAATTAGTAACCAACTTTAAAATTCACATAAAGATTTAACTTTTTTAAAAAATTGTATTTCCAGCCTTTTTTGAGAGATCTGGTTGGACTGCAACCTAATTTCTCCTTGGTGGCCAACAGCTAATAGCCCCTTCAGACGGACCTTGGGCTTTCAGTCTCTTACCCACCCTCACTTGGCTTCTGTGCTGTTAAGTATCTGGGTGTGGCACCCCGAGAGGACAAGCAAGATATATCTGCAGGACCTTTGTGGGCCAGGGCAAGACTTGGGGGTGGGCTGCTCTGGGAAAAAAGGGCTCAGGAGGAAGGGTCCTAACAAAGCTGCTCCTGCCTTGCCCCTGCAGTCATCGCCCTGTCCTTGACCCCAGCAACCCAGAGTGTATGGAGATTGGCCAACTCTGTCACTCAACCTCTTGTGGTCTTTTACTCCAGAATCTTCCCCCCCCCCGGCCAATGCTTCTGAAACATAAGGTTACATCACTGGCTTCTTCTTTTTTCCATCACCTCCGGCAGAAACCTACAGTTCCCTGCCCACCTCCCTTTAGCCTTCGTATCCAGCCAGCCTCACTAGCCTCCCAGGAAGGCAGCAGCCCCATCTTTCCCAAATGCCAGGGGGAACCTTGAGCACAGTAAGTGCTTAATAAATAGTATTATGATGATGAGATAACACGTTGCAACACACGTAGTAATGCTCAATAAACCAGCCCTTTTCCTCCCCGCCCCAGTCCCTTGTTTGTCAACGTCTGAGTCTCCAGTAACACCTTAGAAGAGACCTGACAACAGCCAACCCCTTTTACAATTCTCTTACAGTTTCCTACTGTCTGCAGAATAAAGGCCCTTCACAAGCTCAGCCCAGGCTTCCCTCTGCGGTATCAGCACGCGTCATCCTCCGTCCCGGTCAGAGGGAGCCGCTCTGTTCATCCGCCCTGTCGCCTGTGCTTGGTCTCCCCGCCTGGAATGCCATCTCCGCCTCTGCGGCTGCCTGGGGCTTCCGGTCCGCCCCTGCTCCAGCTGCCCCAGGACGCCTCTCCCAACAACAGCCTTTCCGGCCCACGGTGGTCTCTCTCGCCCGGTCCCTTGCCCCCTCTCTGTGAAGCTTTCTGTCTGGGTCTGGCGAGAGCGTTGGAAGCGGTGTCCCCAGAAAACTGCGGTCTACACAGGACCACTGCTGTTTTGGGAACTTTCTGGAATCCCCTGACGCCCGCGGCCCCCTGGCCAGCACACGGGAAGGCAGTTCGTCTAAAGTGAGTGCGTCTCCTGGAGCCGGGGGTGAAGGGTAAGGGGCGGATGGGGGGCTGAGGTTCCGACAGAGGCGTGCGGGGTTGGCTCTCGCCCTGGAGAGGTCACTGGAAGAGGAGGAGAGGGGACACAGGGCTTTACTGACAAAGCACATAGCCGCCGCGCAGCAGGGGCGTGTAGACCGTGCCCTCTTTCATAACGGGGAAACTGAGGCTCGGGTGAGTAGTGACTTGACCGGGGTCACTGGGTGAGCCGTGTGCTCAGGATCGAGCCCGCGGCCTCCCAGGGGGCGGCTGCGGTGCCTGCGCCGGGCGCCGGGCTCCGGGTGGGAGGGGCGGGGCGCGCGG
>CAUYQG010185928.1:0-42221 GCA_963574415.1 Tarsius wallacei
ACGCCCGGCTAATTTTTTGATTTATTGTAGAGATGAGGTCTCACTTGCCCAGGCGGGTCTCGAACCCGCGGGCTCATGCAATCCACTCACCTCAGCCTCCCAAAGGCGCGGGATTACAGGCTGAGCCACCGAGCCCGGCTAACTTAATTTCAAAAAATTAAATTTGAAGGTATTCATTTTTCTTTACAATGGCAGTCACACTAATGATCACAACAGGCATTTTTCCTCTTAATTGCAATTCATTTTGACTGGATTTGTGTGCTCATCTGATATCATCTTGTCATTAAAGAAAATCATGAACTTTGTTCATCTCTAGAATTAAGAACAGTTTTTTCCTTAACATTAAACCTAGCACCTACCTAGCATATTTTTCCTCTTATTAATTAATATTCTGTTCATGTAATAATTCATTATTTAAGGTGACTTTGCAATCATTAATAGCAGACTTTAACATTTCATATAAGGCAGGTCAATTTAGTAATTTCGTATTGCAAATGAAAAATTCCAAGTTAGACACCAAAATGTTCAAAATATTAATGGCTATTGCATATGTGCAATCACTTATAATACCGTAATATTTTCCTTAGCACTTAGAAAGGTGCTACTGTGTTGTGGTCAAATTTGTTCAAGTTATATGTTACTTTGACTCTTTAACAATTTGTGGCCATGTCTCTATGGGGACTGACATTGTTTTCTAGAAAACCTAAATAGCCTAGAAGACCTTGAATAATAGCTTATCTAGTCAGGTAATTGGTCAAAGCAGGAACGGCAGAAGGGTCCAAGGTGACACGGTCTAAGAGGCAGCTGGAAAAAGGAGGACAATCCCAGATCTGTACTGACCAATTATGCTAATTAGAACAGGGGATCATTGCATTAGAGAAGACAGAGTTAATTAATAGAAATAAATTTGTTTCGAGCAGTAGTTTCAGAGAGGGGTGCAGGTGAATAGAAAAGCAGCAATTCTTACTGCAGACATCAAGGCTGGGGTTTGGCCAAGGAGAAATGAGGACTCAACAAAGAGTAAACTGCATAGACCATCTAACTCCAGATGACCCAGAGAATGCCTTTCCCCCATCCACCTACTAAGTCAATTTCCTTTCAACATGAGTAGCCACAAATTTTTAGAAAGTAAATATTTGTTTGAAGTGGAACAAATTTGGTTCTCACTACTTCCTTTTTCATGAGGAAGGTCTGAAGGAAGGATTGGAGTTCTGCAGTAGCCATGAAGGAGGGGAAGAATTTGGCTTTTGTTTGAAGATCTAAAGGGTTTAAATGGTTAAATTTGTTTAGAGAGCCTACAGGATTCATGAGTACCTTGTGTCTATCATGTCACTGGCTGCTTCCAGTTCTGGTCACTGTGATTCATAAGCAAAATATCCTTGTTACAAATGACCTCATCTGTCCATCTGATGCTTTCATTTCATGGCAGCAAAACGAAGGACAGGTGGAGGTGAGTTGATCACTGGGGACAAGGCTCAGCTCTTGCTCTGCTCTACACTTGCTGAATGAACTTAGAGAAATTACCTGAAGTCTTTGGAGCTCAGTTTTTCAGTAAAATGTATGAGTTAGACTAAATTAGCTCTAAAGCTCCCTCTAGCTCTAACAGTCAATAGGTATAGAAATATCCTGTGTTCCTCTTCTTGGCAAGATGACTCCTTAAGTGGTCTGAAGCTGGTAAGTGTTTTGTGACTTAGTCATGATTTATTTCTAGAGCAAATTTAGCCTAGGGTGGAGGTAGAGGGTCTCTGATGGAGGCAAGTTGACCCAAGCACATTGATTCAGTGCCTAAATGAAGCATCTTAGACTTGTCACCAGAGACTGGAAGAATTTATTGATATGGATTAAGATTCACTGTCCATCAAAGCAGCAGGTGCTGGAAAGATGAGACTACTCTGACAAATAATCTCTTTTCTACCCCTGGACCTCCAGTATGTCACTTAGTAGTCCCCAGAGAAGTCCCCCCCGTTCTTTCCCAGAAAACTATGTCCCCTCCTACTTTCAAATATGAGAAATCCCATTAGTTCTAATGTCCAACAGCCAACTAATTGACAGTTAAATATTTATCAAAGGAGGCCTCAGGAGACTTAACTCTACCATCCTAATAATCCTTAACGACCAGCCAAAAAATAAGCCAAATAAGCCTAGTAACTGTGTAGACAGTGTCCTAGACAAATAGTTTCAGGACATGTTCCCCAGTGTCTTTTCAACTACACAGACATTCTGGGAGTTTGATGAGCTTTAGTGTGAGCCTACTGTGTGCCTGGGAGTTGCTTTGGTGAGTTGAATAGTTTCAACTGCAGGGCCCTGTGTCAAGTACAGAGATTGTGGCAGCAACTGTTGACTGGGCTTTGAGACTGAGAGGCTTGGGTTATCTTCTTTGCGTTGATGATCAGACACTTTATGTCTGTTTACTGTTGAAGAGAGACACCCATGGAAAGGGAAAGGGAAAGCAGTACAACTTTCCAGTCTTGTTCAGACTCAGTGGATTCATGTATGATTAGTATCAACTTACACTGGAATAGGGGCTCCATGAGGGCCAAGATCTTGTGTGCTTTACTTGCTATTGTGACTTCAGCACCTAGGACAGTGCCAACACATGTTGTGAAGCAGGTTCACTGTGCACTGGGTACCAACATGTCTGAGTCCAGTGGACAGAACACATTCAAATGCAACAAGTTACACAAAGTAGATTTATTGCTCATATTGGCAGCAAGAAACAACAGAAGCCTAGGTTTCATTGTGAGTTGTTCCCCCAAGGCACAGAACGCTTCCCAGAGTGGATGCCTGCCTGCTTTACTGTGTGTGTTCCACTTGCACCACAGATGAGAGACCCTGGATTGTGGCCTGCCTTGGGTTTTATACCTTGTAGGAAACCTGATATGTTGGGCAAAAGTGTTGAAGGACATCTCGTTCTAGGGAGGACTGAAACAGAGTCTGAACTGTTTTGGCTAGTTTCCTTCTTATCTCAGGATGTCGCATTTCCAGCACATTCTATAGTTGTTCTTGAGAACTACAGGCAAGAAAAGAGGGAGAACTGGATCAGACCAGGACCACCCAGAAAAGCATTATGCACATGGTGGGCACCTCATGTAAGTTGAATGACCAATACTGAGTCCACATAGAGCTGTGGTTAAGAGAACAGCCTCAGGAGCCAGACAACCCGGATCCAAATCCCAGGTCCACTGCTCACTAGCTGGTGATGTGGATATGTGAACATTTCTATGCCTCGGTTTCCTTATTTTAAAACTAGAGATGATACTAGTCTATATCTCAAAGGGAAGTTATGCAGGTTAAATGAATTAATGTATATAAGATAGTTATAACCAATGCCTGGTATGCATTACAAATGTTTATTAAATAACTAGATTAATTAGCTTATATGCCTCACTTTCTTTCCCATCATTACCAAATTGTTGTCTTTGAAAATAAAGTTTAAGCTTGTGAGATCATATGCTGACATGCATGGGACCAGACCCAAACATACTTCTTCTGCCTTAAGACATCCAGTTATGTAGCTTTCTACTTATACAGTGCTCTGGGGCATCTCTTTCCATCAACTCTGTTAACAGACTACTTGACTTACTGTTTTAGACCGAGAGCTCCTTGTTAATCAGACACCTCCCAAGAGTGCTGATGGGTGCTCAGTGGTTTGGAATGAATGCACAATTTACTCAATGAATGTCTATATTGTGTGTTTTGTCTTCCTGACTGGGAGGGAATGACAAATCTCTTCTCTCTCTCTCTCTCTCTCAGGTTCTTTTTTCCCCATAGTTCATCAGTCTCATATGTACATCTCCAGGTCTGGCCAGTCCAGCTCTTCATTCCATTGTTGTTATTTCCAGCATGGTCTTGTTTGATTACCACCTCCCCTCAGCTTTCCTGGGCCACTTCTTTGTGCTTTTCCCCTAATAACTATTCTCTGTTCCTTTCTCTGTCCCCTCCACATGGCTTGCAAACTTTAACATTTACATTGGCAGTCTTCATTTGCCCTTGCCTTTTATTTTAAGTCAGGTCAAATCCTTTTGGTAAACTGGGATAGAATTAACTGTAAACAAAACATTATTATTTTCCTTCACATCCTCCTTTTCACTTTCACCCTATAAGCAGCTCAAGCTGCCTCACTGTGCATTAGAAACACTTTTATTCCCATGGGTTATGATTTTATCATGACAGTATTTTTTGATTTTTTGCTGTCATTTTGGTTTGTTTTTAAAGCTCTACTGGTTAGAGCTGCAATTTATTGTCATCTTTACCAGATTTGACTCTTGCACATGTGTAGAGGGTAGGAAGCAAAGTAGATAATGTGATTGACCATCTATTCCTCTCACACCGGTCTCCACCTTGGCATTTTTAATGTGCTCAGCTAGACGAAAATGATATATTGGAAATATCTAGACAATAGTACAAGCTAGTCCATGAGATGAAATCTTCTGATCTTAAACCATTTGCTCATAAACTCTGCATTGCTCCAAAGTCTTCCTAGCATGGAGTGATACTGGGCAACAGTAATTAGCTATGCATGTGACTGATCTTTTAGTGTGTCATTTTAAAGTGATGTTATCCTGGATCCTGTTATATTATAATCCCCACAAGGATTGGAGTCTCGTCTCCTTCCTCTATGTATTTTTGCTATGTCCAGAGTGGGTCCTCACACAGAAGACACTTGGTGAATGTTATTGATGGACAGATGGTTTCTGTATCCTGAGGTGACCATGCTGTGGGCCTGTTCTGGGTGCAGGTGCACACCAGGAAGAGTTGGAAGCTACTCGTTTTGTCATTCCCCTAGGAGGAGCCTTGGGCATCTGGGTAGCCTTTCTAATGAAACTGAATTCCAGGGGCAGTTGCAGTCACAGATCCTGAATTTTCTTCTTATTCTAAGAACCATTTTTCTTGTGTGTCTTTGCCAGCTCCACCCCTCAGGGGAGTCACAGCAGTAGATTGGTTATGCTAAACACTCCACCTCAGGGGTTCGATTTTGATCTTTTTCACAGTGACCTAGTCATTTATATAGTCGAAATAGACTCATCTTGAAACTTCACATAGCCACTTAATTTTTTAAGAAATCATAACTCTAGATTATTTGTGTCTACGTTATTTTCGGCCTTCTCTTGGATCCCCAGGGACATGCGGCAAAGCAAGAATTTCAAGTGCATGCACTTCGCCTCTATTTTTTTGTCTTTTCTCACCCAAAATACTAATGTTGTGGAGCTAAGCAACGTGTATTGGAGAGTGATATATTGTAATCCCATATGCTGATTTTAACCATAAAGCTGATGTGGGCAAAGCAGATACTCAAATACAGATAGAAAAAAAAGCTAAAGGTGTCCAGAGAATGTGACACGGGCCATTATCTTTGTGTCCTTCAGTTTCTAGACCTGTGGACAAGACATTCTGTTTGGGACCTGCCCCTTCAGCCTCTCAACTCTGCAATGTCCCCTGCTCTACGGACTGCATAGTCTCCTCCTGGTCATCCTGGGGCCTGTGCATTCATGAAAACTGCCATGATCCTCAGGGAAGAAAAGGTGAGCGCCTTGTTTGCGTATGCTTCATTAACTTCCAGTGGGCAAACATTCATTCTAGTAGCTAAGTCGCTGATTAAGCCTGCTTAAGACAATATTTGTTTGTAAAATTTAGATAACCAGCTCAAGCCTGACAGTATTCAGTTGTCAGACAGGCAACTGGGGACATTTCCACGAAGCACGGAATTCAACCTTGATTGACCTACCAGTTAGGCTCCTAGCCGATGAAGTGACTGTTACTCTATTTGGTATAAACTCAGTTATATATATATGTGTGTGTGTGTGTGTGTGTGTGTGTGTGTGTGTGTGTGTGTATGTTATATCAGAGAAATTAGACATGATTTCCATAATGACATCTGAAAACAACTGTTTTGAATATCTATTTGTTTATTTTTAGATCTCTACATTTATCATTCAACGCTATATTTTAGACTTTTATAAGGGGCATTATGTATATTGTTTACTTCTTGGTGTTGTCTTCAGGCTTAAAGAAAAGGCTTCAGGCTTTATACTCCTGTTCAATTTTGTAAACCAATGTGGTCTTATTTTCTTTAGTTTGTAGTTAAAATACATATCATCATCTTCAAAAGTTCATTCCTAGTGATATCTCGCCTTTTCTTTCACTGACTACCTAGTTTCTACTGATACTGTGTTTTCTTAAATGGCAGTGCTAAAAAGAAATATTTCCCTTACCAAGAGAAACGAGATCCAAGGACATTCCAGAAGTTAGGTTGTATTTGCCAAGCCTTGATCCTAGTTGTTGCATGCAAAGAAAGAATGCATGGCTAAGCACTTGATTCTACCAGGCTGGTGTGCCCAGAACCCTGCTCACAACTTAATGCCATATTCATTTGAAATCCCACATTTCAGTAATCCCTAGAGTACCCATGTACACACATGTGCACACTCAGTATCACACACCCACGGCCCTGGGCTTTTCTCTTTATTCTGACTCTTGTTCTAAGGCAGAAGGGATGATGTACATGGAGTCTCAGGTAGGAAGAAACTAACCTTTATTCTCTTATCTAATCCTAGAAGTCTGGATTGTAATGGAGCTTAGGGATGTCCTCATGCAATTCCCTTATTTGACATGTAACCTGAATGTCCCCTAGGCCTCTTCAGTTTATGGACACAAATAAGTTCCCATTAATACTAATACTAATAGTTTGTGGCCTTGTGAGCCACATGTATATAATCAGACCTTATATGTTGCTTGTAGTTGTATGTAAGACTCCCCTGAGTGACTTCCATGTTCTTAGAACCTGTCCTCCTATGTTCGACCTGTACCACTACTGTCTAGGGCACTGCCAAAAAAATCACATGAGGTTGGACCAAGGTTTCCAGTCACTGTGGCTGTGGCACAACTCTGCTATGTGAAGTATTGCCTTTATTTGCTTCCAGAGCTGTAGAACCCACACCAGACCAACTAGGTCTTATAATATCCAGACACTTTAGGTTCCTGGTTACAAAAACCCAATTCATACTGACTTAAGCCAAAAGAAGGGAATTTATGCTCATGTAGTTAAAAATAGAAGGGAGGATAGGGTTGCATACAAGAGCATAAGCAATCAATAGATATCAGTCTCATTCTCTCATTTTTTATGATTCTTTGTCTATTTCTTGGTTATACTTTTCACTGTATTAGGCTCAGTTTAAGGAGTACTTAAAGAAGAAAGAAGTATCCACCCAGTCATTCCAGGAAGAGGCCTGGTATTGAATCTCATTGACTGTTTTGTGTCATGTGCTCATTTCAGTGCCAACTACTCCGATTTGGGGATATGGGTCTTACATGGCCAGGTTCTAGGCTTGTGGCCACCACTGGAATTGAGAGAGGTACAGTTCTCTTTAAACTTCACAGACTGAGAATAGGGGATGATAGGCCCTATTCCAGTGAATGATATCCTTAGAAGAAGAGGAAAATTTGGACCCCATGTGAGGACACTGAGACACAGAGGACAAAAAGAGAAGATCATGTGAAGATGGAGACAGACATTGGGAGTAATGCCCCTGTAAGCCTAGTAGCACCTAGTAATGCCAGCCATCAACAGAAGCTACAAGAGACTCATGGAACCGAATCTTCCCTGAAGCCTTCAGAGGGAGTATGGCCCTGCTGGCACCTTGATTTCAGGCTTCCAGCTTTCAGATTTGTAAGACAATAAATTTCAATTGTGTTAAGCTAGCCAGTTTGTAGTGCTTTGTTGTGGCAGCCCTGGGAAGTTAATATACTGCCCAACTTTGCATCAACATTTAAGCTGAACAAGGATATTGCACTTCATAAAATGCCAAAACTAAAGTGTAAAGAAGTAAGGTAATTTGTCTAAATCCCGTACCGATCTAATAATGGCCTTGCTGGCACTGAGGACCTGATTTCCTGTCTCCTCAGTCCAATTTTCCTCCAAACACTAGACTTCCTTAGTTGATTTCCTCCACTAGCCTAAAGAAGTTTGGGTCAAGGTACAAGTTCATTCCTGTAAAGGGAAGCCACCTGCTTGTTGTGGCTCCCACCGGCCAGCCTTGTTAGCACAGCATAGGGCTGATATAGAAGATAAGGAGTGGGGCGTGAGATGCATCTTAGTGCCAGTGCATTGTCACTGGAAGAAGCAGGAAAGGAGGCCACTTCTTGTGGGAGGGAGGAAAGGTATGCCAAGAATAGCTTAAATGCACCAGATAACTGGGGAAGGGGGTGGAGACAAGTGTTTTGTGCCCCAAACAGTTTTTTTCAAAGGGAGATTCGGCCTATAGGGCCGAAGGAAAGGTTGGAGGCAGTAGAACTTCTCATCTGAAGGTGGTAGTGTTGGGATTCATGAGAATTCATCTGTTTTTTTAGGGCCCCTGCTAAGGCCAGATGGCCCACCCTCTACACTAAGTAGTTACAGACAGAAGAGATGGTAAGCCTTGATGGTTGGTATTCAGGTCTGGAAATTTGCTATTTTAGAAATGCTTCCCTTGAGCAGATAGTTATGGTTTTTAAAGTTGTGCTAAAACCTGCCAGGACCACCTGCCCGTAATCCCTCTTGGGAATAATAAAGAATGGAGGTTTTCCTCTAGGGAAATGATTTTGTGCTGACAAGGAGTCCAAGCATGTTATGATGGTGGTGAGCAATCTTGTTACTTCTCCTGACTCGTGTGCATGGGGTCTGAGATCCCTTCATTCTCAGTTTCTGTTCCAGGATCCTATTGTGGGTTCTGCCAGAATCAGTGGCTGACTCAAACTAAATGTAGTTTAGAATTCCACAGAGGTTGGGGTATAAAGACTGGTGTATAAAACATTTCAAAAATCTGGGATGTTAGCAGGGATACTTAGCCTCACATTTGAATTCCCTTCTCTAAAATACAGTGAACCCGGTAGCAGAAATCTAGAACATTTATAGTTTCCTAGTTATTTCATATTTTTAAAGAAAGTTATATATATATATAGATGAAGGATTTGAGGGAAAAACAAGCAAACAACAGCAAAAAATAAGTGTGAAAAGTTGGAGATCATTCCTTTCTTCTCCTCAGTAACCTACTAGTCATCTTGTTACTGCTTTGGTGCGTTTCCTTTGTTCCTATGAGAAAAAAAATAGTTGAAAGGAGTAGGAAATGTTTATTATCTAATAGAAGAAATTAGTTATAGAAATTATCTTCACATGACTTTTATTCTTAGTCAGAAAGCCTTCAATCAGGACTCATCTAAGGTTTGTGGCTGTCAGCTTTTCAGAATACATTAGAAAATCAGCCGCTGTACACAGCCTTCGCACCCTTCCATCGCAACGGTGACAGGCAGACAAGGGGAGCAGTGCTCGGCAGGTTGGTGCTTGTCAAGTAAAAGCTAGAACGTCTTTCAGAGGAATTTAAATTGGATCAAGTTTTATCATTTATTGCTTTATCTTTGAGACTCCCAGAGAGTTATAATTAGAGATCTGTGAAAGAGACCTAGCTTGAAAAAAATGCTGATAGACAAACTCTACACATAGATGTGATGCATTAAAAAATTTTTTTCTTGATCCATAGACATACATTAATATGAAAATCTTGTCTCTTTCAGACATATTCTAGAAGGGCAACCTGGCCCACAGAAGCTGTTCTAAAGAGGAATTTGAGGGAGGCTTCCCTGCATGGCGTCAAAATCGCCAACTGCTTATGTGATATATTGGAGAAGGGATTCTTCCCCTCCTCCAATATAGCATTCTCCTCAATCATAACACCTAAGTTCCTAAACATTCCAATAGGAAAAGGCATTTTGGAACTGAGAGTCCATAACTATTTTTTGAAGACAGTCTTTATGCTTTTAAATTAATTGACGTAACACACCAAAGTTGGAAAATACTGACATGTTTTCACTCTCATATACTAAGATGGGGAAAATGTTCATTTTCCATCCTTGCCTGTGAGAGAGGCTCTACCAATAATGATAAGTCTACAAAATTATCTTGCTTTACCACAGATAGTGTGTCTGTTAAGAGAGAGTTTTTGTTGTTGTTTCTGTGTCTGTATGCGTTTTGGGACAGGTAGAGGTTTGTGTCTATTTCTCATTCCAAGCATGGGCAGTTCTCATGCTGACAGCACCCTATCAATGTGTCCTTCTTTTCTGTATTCACAATAGGTGTGAACTAATAATGATATTATAAAATTCTACCCTTGCAGGAATGGTGGTTGATTTCTAAAGAGTTTGAATCAAAGATTCAGTCTGCTCAGGTTCTTTGACTCAGAGTTGTTAACCAATGTTCAGGGCCACCAGAGAGGAAGGGCAAGTGGAATGCTTAAGCTGAATTAAACTTCTGTCATCTTTGCTTAACCTGCCGGATATTTCTTCAAGCCTGTCTGGTAGAGTCAGTGTAGAGACAGTGTTGCCCATGAACAGTTTCGTGGAAACTCACACAGACACTTCTGGTCCACTGACACATGCAGAAATACAGTCCTCAGACCTGGATATAACCTCCTGAGCCTCCTTTAATTCTTTCGTGACTTCAGTGAAAAACACCGATCCCTCTCCCGCCATCTGCTCTTCTTCCCTTGTCTTGCCCCAACCCACTATTCATTCTTTTCTAACCATCTCCATTAGAATTACACACTAAACGATAATTCTTGGGGTCCTAGGAAAAAAAAAAAGCCCTGCAGATACTAGTTTCTCTAAGGTGAATTGAATCTGTGGTCAGTAAGTAATTATTACTGCTACTCAGTGCCTAAATTCCACTATTTAATCTGTTCATCTTTATTTTAAGGGCACCTGAAACTGAACAATGGTGTCCACCAGATTCACTTTATAGAGTGCAGCTAAACACAACATACACAGGCGATGACTTTAGTCCTTTCTTGTGAGGAGTTTATGACTCTGAAAGTCCTCTGCTGATTTTCACACCCATCCACCTAATCAACTCATGTGCCTTGGGAGAAGTAATAAAATGGTATCTTAGTTTTCACATGTGTAAAATGGGAATAGTAACTTATGAAATAGTTTTGAGGAATTATTAATTTAGATTAATAAAAGTAAAGTGTCCCAGTTTTGGTAAAGGGTGGATGCTTAGTTAATGCATGTGCCTTTTTTTCCCTTGGTGGGTTTTAGTGCTCTGAGAATAATACACGTATGTTTTCTGTTTTTCCTATGACTTTCTACGGTACAGGACACTGATGTGCACATGGTAGTAAATGTTTATAGAATGATAGTATTTGGTTAATATGAAATCCAGAAAATGAAGGTGGTGGTTGGTTGGCACCAGCCACCATAGGTATGACTGTTGTATATCTTTTAGAACAGAATTACCTGGGTGAAGCCTGATGTCTATTGCAGGCATGAATGGCAATGTGTGATTAAAGTTAAGTGCTGGCAAGAGAATCCAAGGTTTTTGTTTTATGCTGAGCTTGTGCTGTGATTTGATCCTAGTTAGAGTCAGGACAAGGGCAACACAAATGAAAGACTGAAGGAATTTATTGACTGAGGAGATGTAATCTACAGATTTATGGCAAGATGGATGCAGCTTGATTTGTGGAGGAAAACTGCACATGCCCCTCAATGGCATTAAGCCCTATGTAATAGGACATCCAGAATCCTTCAGGAAAGCCTGCTAAGTTTTTGTGCTCAACTATGAGCTGGTTGTCAAACAGTATAAATCATGGGGACCCATGACATGACTTGCTCAAAGATAAAATCTAAACAAGCACAATGACAATAAATAAGCAGCATACAGATGTTACATGTAAGAATAGAGGTCATTCAAGTTGTGTGGCAGTGAAAGCTTGGAGGTCATTGTAGTTTGATGTTCATCAAGTCTAGTTTAGAGCCCTGTGTGTTCACTGTGTTGCTTCTCAAGGTGGCCCGGGAAAAGAGCTGAGCCCTTCTGTAGATTTTATTTTGGCTAGTTAATTATGTGGCATTGGAGGTGTGGAACAGGGCAGAAGCCATCATTTTTCTTTTCTTTTTTTTTTAAATCACCCCTGACCTTGGCGTTTTCACTGCCATGGGAATATAGCCTCTAATTGACTGAATGATGCCTTCCTATGGGTAGCTGATCCTTAAAGTAAGAGTCTGAGAGTCTCTTTGAAACAGAGGCTGTGGCTACCCTCAAAAAACTTGAATAAAGCACTTATAAATGTTTATCTAAAATACTTACTTAGCCCTATGTTATTATTCTAAGCCTGCCCAGATCCCTCTTGTGTCCTGAAACAAAATGTTCATTGTGTTCTAGCCTCCTCTGGTGTGCTGTTTAAGAGGGGCCAGGCTTTCTCCAACTACACCTTGAGGTTGTATCCTTTTCTTCTACTTACCATTGGTGACAAAACTGAGAGAGGTCTTAATCCCTCATGCTCCCTAACTTGTCCTTCTTCCTTCCTTTTATGGGAAGGGTGGTTGGATAATTTTCACCTGGGAATTAAACGTTCTCTATCCTCTGATCACAGCCTCTCATTTTCTTTACTCATGCCAAGGAATAAATGAATAATTTCTTAAAGTGTTATTCATGCAAAAAGATTTGCTTTGTTTTTATCTGTTAATTGAATTTGGAGCATAAACAACGGAAGACAAAGACATGAGATACGTGGATGGTAGACAAGCCTTTCAAAGTGATATATCATGAGAGCCAGAGGTTTAAAACCCAGACTAAAGTGTTTAATCTCATTAATCTCAGCCATTCTTTTTTTAGGACACTTTTTAAAAAGTGTGAGTTAGTTATCATCACTTGAAAGTAAAGCGACTTTATGTAAAAACAATACATGGCTTGGATTTCTGGTTTCTTAGAGAAAATGGAAAGATCTGTTAACAGAGGGTTCACGTTTCCTCATGGCAGCAGTCAATGGAAGCTGAGTAGCAGTCAAGCATTCTAGGGCAAGCCCACATTCCCCATTTTATCACTGACCCTACCACTCTCTGTAGTCTTATGGTTGACCCATTCCCCTCAATGTGTATCTGCTTGACTCTTGTTGATTTAAGTTTGTGACTCTGTAGGCCCATAGTATGTAAGACACATTTATGTCCTTATTATGTCCTTATTACAGTCTCTAGCCCCACAGTACATTTATTTTTTAGCAGTCCAGGGACCCACATCTAGCCAGGGTAGAGAGTGAAGCCCAAAGAGATACTCTTTTTACAGGAAAGACTGATGTGTAAATCTCAGTGAAGTGATGCAGGCAAATCTCAGAGCAGGAAGCTGTGAATAGGCAGGCCTCAGGGATATGTCAAAGTGTAGATGTATTTCAACCTAATGCAGCATAACACAAATGGCAAAACAATATAGCAAAAAGAAAATGTGGATTGGTCTTTGTGTATGGCATTTCTATGAGTCTTCATTTATTTTTACTGTTTTATTGATATTATTGGACTTATGCTACTTATTATTCTAGCTAATGTCTGGCCTCTTCAGCTCTCAGGTTGTAAGGCCTTGAATGACAGATCACCTACGGTCATTCTTTTCTACTTTCTTTTTTCTTTTCTGCTTCTCATCTCCCCACTTTGCCTTAAAATAAACACATCAAGATACTACATGTTTAGACCAATGAGTGCTCAAATGAAGATTTCATCTCTCAACCCTCTGCTGGTTCTTTTCCTTTGCTGGATAAGAGTGGCATCCTAGGAAACTTTTGTTCTCTCTCCTTTCAGGATTTAGAATGAGGCAGCGCCATGTCCTCATGGAATCCACAGGGCCTGCAGGACATTGCCCTCATTTGGTGGAGACTGTTCCTTGTGATGATCCAATATGCTACCGATGGCTGGCATCAGAAGGGATCTGTATCCCTGATCATGGAAAATGTGGCTTGGGACATCGCATCTTGAAGGCCGTCTGCCAGGATGACCGAGGTATGACCCAGTGACTCTAGAGATATTAAGTGACATTGGCCAAATAGCACATTGCCACTCTCTAACAGGTCACTTTCACGAGGAGAAGGATCACAGCCTTTTATACCCTTGAACATTTATGCTTAAGTCAAGGGACACATTGCTGCCAAGTAGGCTGCCATGACTTAATATGGGGCCACAGACTCCAAGTCAGAAGAACTCTATTTCATTATGTCTAAATGAAATACAGAAACCTTGAGATTTCTCAGGAGTTTTTAATTTTTCAAGATAAATAGAAAACAAAACTCTCAGATGGTATTTGATTTATCAATACAAAACAAGTTGAGGTCAATATATAACATGTCAACTTATTATATATAAACACTACCTTTTAAAGATTCCAGGACTGAAACTTGTTCCAAGCTAAAAAGAAAAGAAGAAAAACAAAAACACTAAGTGGTATCATGTTATTTATACAACATTAAGCTAGATTCAGCTCTAGACATAATGTTAACATTTCTTTAAAAACATTTTAAAATATAAGTTGTCAAGATTTACAAAACTATTCACAGCGATGTCTTTCCTCCTTCAGCAAGCATCTAGTATAATGGTTGTTTGAAATGAAGGGTGATTTAGAAAATATGTAAGTCATGTGGAAATGAGAAAAGTGACATTTAAAACCTTTATGATAGAGTTTTAAAAAAAATTCTGTCTCTTGGAAGAATATGGAGTATGTCTATTAATCAGCCCTGCCATGAGAAGCTCTAGTTATAATGCTCTTGCTATGTGGGATGAAATGTCTTGACTTATGCAGCAAAGTAATCTATAGTACAGAAGAAAATTACAAGATGGATTCAAAATAGACAGCAGCATACACACAGGGTTGCCTTACAGCAAAGCATCTCCTTTCTTCCACCCTCTTCTCTCCCATCTTCTATTCTTCATTTCTTTTTAATCACTACCATACTTAGACAAATACATGTTTTATAAAGTGATATAATTGGTTACCTCTAAAAACCAAGTGGTTGCCTAATGAGAGGACAACAGATTGTATTAGCTATAGTGACTACTAATATTAACAGATAATTTTTGAACTACAGTAATACATGTACAGTTTAGTAGCATCACTTTTGCGTTGCTTTTCTTTGTATAACAATGTGATTTGCAATAATACATATATATTTTGGTCTTTTTTCCTGGTTTCTGTCACAGAGCTGCTAAAACCCTTGTAATTTCCTGAGAAACAGGGATGCCAGGAGAATCTTTTGTTCTGATATTTGGTCTCTGATCCCAGTTCCTGACATGGCTTCTAAATCTCTTGGAATTTCCTGAATTGTGTCTTGTTCTAATGAAGTGACTCTGGATGGGTTCCTGCTTAGAGGCTGATGACCAGAAAGACCAAGCCATGATTAGAAGCTTGGATATTTTAGTCCTCCCCCCTGCACCCCCCCGATTCACCGAGAAGAAGAGAGGGGCTGAAACAATCTTAGGTGGTAATCAATTATGTCCAGATGATGAAGCTTCCATAAAAATATCTGAGCTAGGAGGGTCAGAGAACTTCTGAGTTGCTAAATATGTGGAAGTCCTGGGGGAGAGAGGCATTCTCCAGAGAGGGCATTCATACCCCACGCCCCATCCCCATACCTTGTCCTGTGTGTCTCTTATATCTGGCTGCTCATGTGTATCCTCTCTAATTTTCTTTTATAATAAACCAGTGAACATCAGTAAAGTGTTTCTCTGAGTTCTGTGAGATTACCTAGAAACTCACGGAACCCAAGGAGGGGGTTGTGGGAATCCCAATTTATAGCTAAGCATCAACAGCACAAGTGACAACCTGGAACTTGTAACGGGCATCTAAGTGAGGGGCAGTCTTGTGAAACTGAGCCCTTAACCTGTAAGATCTTATGCTAACTCCAAATAAATAGTGCCAGAATTGAGTTAAATTGTAGGACACCCAGGTAGTGTTTGAGAATTGCTTGGTAATGGGGAAAAACACACATCTAGACACAGAAGTGCTCTCTGCTGTTTGTGTTATTAGGAGTGAAGTATAGACGTTTAAAACCTGAGGTTTGGTGCCTCAGCCTGTAATCCCAGCACTTTGGGAGGCCCAGGCTAGTGGATTGCATGAGCCTGTGGGTTCAAGTCCAGCCCAGGCAACTTGGCAAGACCTCATCTCTACAAGAAATAAAAAATTATCCAGGCACGGTAGCGCATGCCTGTAGTTGCGGCTGCTTGGAAGGCTGAGGCAGAAGGATCGCTGGAACCTAGCAGGTCGATGCTGGGGTGGCCGTGAGCATGCCACTGCACACTGCACTCCAGCCTGGGCATCGGAGTGAGACTCCAACTCAAAACAAAACAAAACAAAACAAAAAACAAAAACCTGAGCTCTAGACAGGTTGGAATTTCAATTCTGCTACTTACTCTGTCTCAGGACAGTTATTTAACTTGGAACCATCCTTCCCTTCAGTTGCCAGAGTAGGGAAATAAAACCCATCTCTCACTCTCAAGACTATAAGAGTTAAATTAGCTATATAAAAGTGATTAGTGAAGTGCCTGCCATATAACCATTCAAAATATGCTATAAGCTTATTTTACTTATATTTACAGTATAATTATTATTGCACTCTGTCCTGAAGAAATTGTGCAAAAAGCATTAGACTAACCATAACTACTTCCTCCTCCAAGTCTCCAGCTAAGGAAACAGAAACATCATCTGTTTTGTTAGAACCCAATGACAAAGGGCTCTCATGCTTTGTCACCTCATAGGAGGTATTGGAAGGTTGTCATAATATCTTATATCTGTTGAGCTGGGAACTTCACTCACAATTTATGCTCAGCTTTCTACAATAATTGTGCCTACTACAATAGTCACCTTTACCATCTTACAGCAATTTTAGGGCATCATTGCATATTCCTGGGAAATGACTTTCAACTTTCGGCCTACACACTCAACGTCTGTGAGCAGAAGTAGGAATTAATACTTGTTCATATGAGCTCCATGAAGACTTTGTGGTTTTTTAAATACCTGGATGACCTCCTCCTCATTTGTGGGACAACAGCCATGGTCATGGTTGTGGGAATATGCTGGCCTCCTGCTACAGTGAGAAATTGAAAATGTGGTCTGGTTATACTTTCTTGTGATTCAGCTTCTGTGTGATTCTGAATGACTGATGATAGTGGTTTGGCAGGGAAATGCTCCTGTTTGACTCTCCACATATTGTCAAGGTATTTCCATAGCTACAAGAATTGACAGAACTTTTGACACTCATGTAAATTCCTGGAGAAGGAAAAGTTTGAGACATATAGGCTCGTGTGTGTGTGTGTGTGTGTATGTGTGTGTGTGTGTTTTCTTACAGCAGTTGATAGTTCTTCTTTATCACTTTGAGTTTAGTAATTGTTTCATAGACTCTTTGTTTAAGAATTTATTTAGAGTTTAGTGGGTGAGACAGAAAGAAATAGCTTATTGTTTAATTTTAAAAACCCTCATATTAGATCTAACCAGACTTGAGGCTTACAACTTGTTTGGCTTTAGGCTATTCCATATTAATGTATTCCAACTATCTTACATACAGGTATATAGAAAGAACATTCAACATCTCTGCAAAATATGTCCCATTCAAAGCGTGGAGCCAAGAGGTTTCTATGTACCCATGATTAGGATATTGTAGGACTCTTGGCAGTGTCTTGTTGGGTGTTTCGCTCACTACGAGGAAGACACTTTCTCTTCCCCAGAAGTTTATGTGGGCCATTATCTTGAAAACTTCAAAAATACATAATCTATGTCACACTGAAGCCAAGAAATAACTGGGAATAGCAATCTTTTATACACCTAAACCTTGTGGATTAGTTTAAGATTGTGATTTATTGTAGACTATCTAAGATTCAAGTAGTTCATCTATGAATTTCTATAGCTATGTCTGCTTTGTTCCATTCTCTGATTTATTAGTGATACCGTCTAATCAGTCCCACTGAAGGTCCTGTTTCTCACACAAGCCTATGATTGTAGCAAACAATGTGTTAGTCAGTGATATTTATTTTCAGGAAGAAAATTGCATAATAGATTGTAGGAATGAGTATTGTGATCTGGAATCTGATTTCCAAGTCTCTGACTGGTGAAACAGCTTTGATTTCTCTCCTCTGCACAACATCTTATCATTGTATGGGTCAATAGATGTTTACTGAGCATAGAGTACGCGTAAGCTGTTCTTGTCTCATTGACAAGTATGTTTCCTCATTTCAGAGGAGACATTTGAAATGTAAATGGAATGTGATTCAAAAATGCAAGCCCAACATATTTCTCCTTTAGATTATCAAGTTTATTCACTGTACTTTTAACTTTGATTCTCAAACATGTACTGGTTCATTATTGCCAGGTTTTCACTCACAATTTATAAAGGTTAACCACTATCTGACATCTTCACACAGGCTGGAAAAACTCCCATAATGCCAGGGCTGTGGTCAGTGTTCCTAGTAGCTGGTAAGTGACCATCATGTGCCACTTTCATCTTTCATATGTCCATAAGGCAAAGTGGGCAAATGATTTTACAGGGTCATTGGATAAACTCCGCCTGCTTTGCCCCATAAATTGCCATATTGGCTGTCTTGGGGGAAAAAAAAAAGTATTTGTGTATTTCAGCAAGCATCCTTATTCAGAGATAATGCAGCATGCATCCTGTACTTCTAGGAAGCAGATACCCACCCTGGTGAATAGATTAGGAGGAACAAAGTTCACACATTGATAGCTACATGAAGTTAGAGTTCTACAGTGTTGCCACAAACACCCTCCTGAATACAAGGTTTCTTATTTTCACAGTTGTAGGAGACCTTTTCCATGCAAATATTTTTCTTAAGTGGTGTATATATTTGAACAACACGGCGAATGATTTTGCATTATTAAGGTGACTTTGCTTTTCATTTCAAGGTTATTCTTCTGTGACTCCTTGCCTTGTATCATTAACCTTGAACACTGCAAGAATGTTAACTTTAATCTTGGCTAAAACGGCTTGTACTTGTAAGCTCTAAAACCATAAATACCTTTTTAAGGAGGACTTCAGTTGGTGGAAAGTGTGCTAGAATAATTTACCTGAGTTGAGGTAAACATTTGTTAAGTGTTTTTATATTTATGATTAGAATTGGAAATTTTGTTTTGCTTGTTATTTGGCTTACCTGTGAGAATGTCAGATTCCATTCTAATAAAATTATTTATTGGAATATTTTGTGACTTACCAGAATTCTAAATAGAATCCCCTTTGTGTTGTCAAATGTTTATTTTCTAAACCCTTCAATTATGCTGTATCTCGTGTTTGTTAACAAGTGCTGCTTTCTTTCCCCTCTGTATATTTCTACTTTCTCCTACAAGACTTTCTAAATGCCATTTCAGCACAATATTTATTTTCTTGTATTTTAGGAAGAAGGAAGAATAGATTATTCATCAAGTATTTCTTTTCTACATAAGTATATTCCTGCAGTGAATCAACCTATTAAAGGACACTACAAAATTAGAGTCATCATTAAGGAGACATAGCCTCCAAAATAAAGTTCAAATGTGAATTTTCTAAAAGTTTTGAGCAATAACATCTTGGTTGGAATAAGTACGCAGCTTATTAATTAATTATAATTACCCTCGGAAAGGGTAATTATAAATGCATATCTTTTGTGGGTTTTTTTTTTAAAGAAAGTAACTATCTTTTTTTCTACTATAAGATAATATAATCGTTTTTTTATTTGTTTCTATTTTGAGTAGTAAAAAAACCCCACTTACCTTTGCATAAGGATGGGAATCATATCTTGCCAACCTTTTGCCACCTGTTTGGAGGGATCAAAGAAGGGGAGAATACATATGGATGTGTGTTTATATTTGCAATGCAAATTCAGAGAAATAGCTTTTGGAATAGTCAGACTTAGTGGTTTGTAGCACACACTGTTGTTTTCCTGCCTAGATCCTTTCGGCCCTTTACCATTTCTGTGTGTGTCAGCAAGAAATTTTAACTGACATCACCTGCATCTCTTTGCCGGAGGAATTTCTCTGGCCATTACAGCCTTACTGAAGAATTAATAATCTCAGGGAGGAGCCTTCAACTCTCGATTGAGAGTTGGTGTAGACATACCAGCTTCTTGCTTCTCAGTCAGAATAGCCTTGAGGCATATGTTCCATGCTGTTTCCGAGAGTGTCCCTGTGAGATGAAGCTCCACTTCAAAAGGTGGTGACTTATTTGATTACACACCTTTTATCAGCCTCCTCCCTTTCCTGTCTCACTTCTCCACTCTTTTGCTTGTTTCCTGGCATTACCTCCTGATAAGTACTTGTCCAGGAATCTTTGCCATGGAGTTTCATTATGGTGCAGATCAAATTAAGACAGGGATGCTTGGAAAGATATTTAGTGAATCCACTCCTATAGGAGATACAAGATCCAATTCAAACCATACCATATTGATGATAATTTTTAAAGAATCACCTCTGGAGGAAGAAATGATACCGTCTCTCATGAAATCTCATTCAATATTTTGTTGGTTTTTTTTTGTTTTGTTTTCACTTGTGTCTTTATACTTAAAATATATTCTGTTTCAGAGTATACAAGACAAAAACTCCAACCCAATGAATTATAAATTGCAAAATGATCAACCACAAAATCACCGTGTAAGTCAAGAAACAAAACATTGCCAACACCACACACTTCCCCTCACGTCCAATATTAGTCACTAAACCCTGAGTCACCATCCCAAACCCTGAAGTAAATATGCTTCTGTATATATGTTTTCTTTTCTTTGTCATTTTTTTCACCGAAGCACAGATGCCTAACCATTGTACTATAGTTTTATTTGGTGTTGAGCTTCATATAAATCAAGCTATATAATGAAATTTCATTTTATCTGCTGCTTTTGCTGAGTGTTATGTTAATAAGAGTCATCAATGTTGCTGCATGTAGCTAGAGTTTGCTCGTCTTCACTGATGCATAGTATTCTATTGTTTTTGTATGTCACAGATTGTTATCCATTTTATTTTTTATCGGTGCATAATACATGTATGTAGTTTCAGCCTGTGATAATTTAACATATTCATATAATTTATAAAAATGAAATTAGTGTACTTGGGATATTCGTCACCTTAAATATTTGTCTTTTCTTTATACTAGAACCATTCAAATTTTTGAAATGTCACCCTACTGATCTAACACTATGTCAATATTTTGAATAGCCTTCACTATTTGTTAATTATTTGACAATATCCAGAGGGCTTCTTTCCTCCCTATGAAAATGTAAAACATATTATTGAGTTTCATTTATTTCCCACTTGGGCAACCTGGGTATTACCTACTGTCATCCTGAGTCTTATTTTTTAACAATTGAGTCATTTTATGACTCTCTGGGAACTAGGTTATTTGCGCTTTCATTTTTCAGTGGATCCCAGAGTATATTGGAATGTTTCTGAAGAAGAACAAGGAAAACAGACCTCTTTTGGATGTGAAGGTGATTATTTATACAGGAAAATTGGGTCTGAAGTGTTGGAGGAACATGCTGCTCTGTAGGCCAGTGGTTCTAAAACTAGTGGGCATCAGAATCGGCTGGCGCTCCTGTAAAAATATAGAGTTGTGTCCTCACACCAGATTCTGATTCAGTAGGTCTGGGATGGGGCTCAGGAATACCTATTTTTGACAAGTTCCCAGGTGATGCTGATGGTGCTGATCCAGGGACCAGATTTTGAGAAACACCGTTCTAGCCAGAATGGGCTGATAGGCAGCCTCACGATATCAACGTTTAATAGCAGTAAAGCGGGCTAGAGCAATGCAAGGCACGTCTTACACTTAGTCAGATGAAGAGTGGTGTTGGTTCTAACCTGTTTCTTGTTCCTGCTGGGGAAATTATTCTTGAAATCCATGAAATATATTATTGTCTTTCCAGAAGTAAACAGTGAGTAAGTATTCTTTTACTTCTTGATTATTACTTAGATGAAGTACTAAAAGATTAAATAGTGGAAAGCAATAGTGTTCTCTTGTAGAAATGGAAGACATGGAATATGTGAGATGAGCCATTTAGGTTTAGAGGAGAGAATTTTCATTTTCAGCAAGCTGTTTTTTTCTGACTACCAACTGGTAGCAGTTTGGTATCAGTGTCCTTACTGAGGAAAATGTGGTGATGACAAATAGATTGTATTAAATTTTGAAATGAACCTGACCTTGCAGCTGAAAGTGCCAATAAGATCAGGCTGTGCTATTCACGCTACAGGAATCAGACTGCAAAGTTGATTAAATTAGAAAGTTCCTGTAGCCAACTTCCTCATTCCCTTTCATTTAGTTGTCTCGCAGTGAAATTAAAGATGAAACTCTAATAATGTTTGGCAATGAGGGAATCCAGAAAAGAAAAATAGGGACTCATCCTAATCAGAGTTTCTTCATCCATGTTTGTCGGAAAGGTGTGGAGTAGATGTAAACTGGTGAATCAATTTAAATGCTAAAGAGAGAAAAACTGAAACGTGGGTTTAAATATATTTACTGTATGTTATCTGTCGATAAAGATGTATTGTATTGTGAATTACTTCCTCTTTCCACCCTGCTGCATATCTAGACATTGCAGGATAGCTTTTGTCTGTTTCCTCTTTTCAAAGGTGCCTAAATAAATGACTGTGTCCCCATCATTACTCCACCAGTATTTCACAATCAGACTAGAGAGTCTGATTTTTTCCAGAGTTTAGTATTTAGAAATAGCTTAGAATAAATTGCTTCCAGAGTGTGTCTGTGTCTCTCATGGGAAAGTTGTCTCTTTTTTCTGTCTCGTCTAAAAGTCTTATCAGGCAATCAACTTTCTGTTCCCATTCCATGATTCAGGAAGCAAAATGAGTCATAGATTGTACTGATATTTCAAAGTGTGTAGTTCATATGATTAAATGGGCAACCTTTTGGTGGAAATTAATGTGAGATTGTCATCCTTGCCATGACTTTCAACTTCACCCCCAGACATGCTCAAAGTTTCCCCAGACATACAAAATTGTATCCCTGTTCCATTGTATATTCCACTATAACATTAATAACAGGGATTAGTTATGGCGTTAGTCACAGAGATACAATTTTGCTTTCTCATTCTGTGATGTGTTTTGAAGTAGTATTTGGCAGGCTCATATGGCCTTTGACTTGCTGCTCTTGACACAGCATTTAGCAGCTCCCTTTATATAGACATAAGGAAAATAAAGAACATGTATTATAAAACACATTCTAGTATGGTGGAGTAATTTTCACTGACAGGATGGCTAATATGATTAGTTAAGGAAATGCAATCAGAGGCTTACATATGCCGTGCCCATTTGAGTGTGCTTAGAAAAATATAGTGAAGTAAAACTCTCCTAGAAGGGCACATGCATCTCATGCAAAGTTAATTAGAAGGAAATTTTACTTAATTGTATATTCAAATACTTTTCAAATTACTAAATTAATGTATACATATACTTTAGCTGATTAATAAATCAAAGTTAAGAATTCATAGTGTGTAACCCTTGTGCTCTGCTGTTTATTTCATACTTACTGAGTTGAACATCTGCTATGCCCTAAGAAATATACAATCTTCTATGGAAATATATCTAAGATATCTAAGAAGTAGGAATATATACATATATATATTAGATAAATGGTATATTTTATTTTAAGAATATGCTAACTAAATTAAAAAATGTGTTGAAAGCCAATTTTGGCATATCTTATGACTATGATATTTCTCTAACTACCTAGGCAGATTTCAATCAACCCCATGCATCTAGAAATTCCATAGCTCACAATAAGTGTTCCCTCTACTTCTTTTATCTCCATGGTAACTTGCTTCCATAGTCACAATCATGTTGTTCCTCTGCATTAGATGTTCAGCTTCTCTTCTTCCTTTGGCTAATTCTTACTTATCCTTTAAAACTTGGATTGATGTCCTTCAGGAAACTATTTTATGCTATCCTAGAATATCAAGTGAATATTGTAGTTATCACCTGCCCCAAATTATTCATCACAGCTATGTATGGTGATTTCATTTCCCTTATAGGTCCTTGATTCAGAAATGTGTAATCTTACTTCTTTTTTGGGTCAACAAGATATAAGAAGAGGAACTTGAACAAAGAGGGGTGTTTTAATTGCTGCTGTGATCCATCTTGTCAACAGGATATGTGACTTCAGGATGAAGGCATTACTGTATATAGTAGAGCAGAGAGGGAAAAAGATACTCTGGCCCCTGAGGACATTGTTGAGCCCTTGACAACAGTCTGAGCACTGGCTGTTGTGTAAGACAACTTATTTTCTTATTGTCAAGGCCAGTTTCTATCAGAGTGTATGTCAGCTGCTGCAGAAATCATCCTAATTAATAAAGTGCTCATCTTTTGTGTTCGCATAAATCTTTGTGATTCAGTTTCAATGTCTTTACCACATTACAGTGAAATATCTGCTTACTTCTCTGTTTTTCCCGCTTGACTCTTAGCTTCTGAAGAGCAAAGACCTTGACTCAGCCATTGTTTGATTCTTGGCATGATGCTAGAGTGTCTAGTATACTAAGATATACTCAACAAATGTTTATAGAACTTAGAGTTATTTCAATTGATTCACATAGTGGCCCAATTGGGAATAATAATATTAATAATTAAGAGTAACTAATTAATAATAATATTTATTAATACTTATTACTATTTCAGTTTTACTGACGTGCAGATTGTGAGCTAGAAATGTTGATAGTCTACAGTCATTCAACTAGTAATTTTTAACGTTAGAAGTTTGAACTCCAGTCCCCGAACTCCAAACCAGTGCTTAATCAATTTCATCCATGTCAGCAAATGCATATCACATGCATTAACTACATTGACATTGTCTTCTACAAGACCCATGCAGTAATTTTTGTTAATTTTTTTTTTAAGTCATACTTGGCCCGAGGTTTACTGACAGTGCAGCACTAAGAGCGGTTATGCCGACTCACTGTGTAGGCCTATGAAACCTGTTCCTAACCACACACTAAACATATTGCCTTTTCTTTCCTTAGTGTTAGCTACAGGCAAGAGAATGATCACCTATACAATGAAAACATAAAACCCCGCACATCCCCTTCTGGCACAAAGTAAATTCGAATTAGATATACAGTACATAGTTATCTAGTCTTCCCTGGCAACTATAGTTCTAATCTTGATCTTATTCAGACAGCTAAGCTGCTTAGAATTTTTATTCGTCAGACTGGATAGGGAGTAGAGAGAGAGAAGCAAATTCTCTGAAAAGGGAGATATGTGAAATCGCAAGAAAGAAGGTAGGAGGTAACTCTTTTAAGGACAAAAGCTTTTCACTCCTTCATAGTGGAGGTATTCCTAGAGGGGGGTGATAGCAGCACTGCTAATAACACCTTATCGTGAAGTTTAAGGGGGCTTGGTGAAAAGCATGCAAAATTCTATATGCAAAAGTGATCTTTCATATTACAGCAGAAGTTGCTAAATTATACTTAAATAAGAATTCCGTGACAGGGGACGTAGTTTCTCCATGTTGTTCCAGAAGACAAACAGGTAGAAATTAAAAGATGACAGATGCTGGCTTAACATGAGAGTACATGTTCCATTTTAGCTATGTAGCAATGGTGAATAATGAACTCAGTGTCACTGGAGATGTTTTCACAGAGGTTGATTCCAGCTCTCAGGGTTGCTACAGGGAAATGTCCTCACTATTCTGCAAGCAAGGGTAGCGCTAGGCACTATCTATCGTATTTCAGACAGGACAATTCTGTATTCTTCTTGATTATCCTGTAATTAGTGTCTCTGGCTGTCCCTCATGAATCGGCAATCATGTCACTCATCATTGTGTCAGACAAAATGGCATCACAGATTTCTGATGGTCTCCAGTAAGGGTGGTGGTATTGCCGCTGATGGAAAACCACAGACAAGGTGATATCCAGAGTCTTTTCCCAAGATATCAAGAAAAAGTTATGCTTAATTAAATAATTACTTTTAATTAATGAATTATTAGCAATTACTAATTAAAAATTAATTGAGAGTTAATTAAGGAACCTTGCAGTATATTTTGCATGCATTGCAATTAAAAGCTAAAATAAGATCATGCTGCAAGTTAAAATTTGATACTTCAGGTAAATAGAAAATGCATTCATCCAGAAGGGTCAGTCAGCATCATTACTGATAAACAGCTTCCTTCTTTACAAGGTGTCCCAGGGTGTATAAGTGAATAGTATGAAAGAAGAAGTGTGACTTTTTCTTTAGAAAAATATCTAGACATATGGGTATTTGTTTATTGAGACAAGGAGTACTCTGTGTTTTAGGAACTTGGCTGAGAGCATGATCACAGAATCATTTCCATCTAATATTTATCACAGGCACAAGTGAGAGAAACAATGTTAAGTCCAGATACTCTGAAATATTTTTCTGGATTAACTCAGATTGAGGAGAGCTTTGGGCCTGGAGAACACGATGGTGACAACCTACAGAATTGTTTTTACAGAACTGTTTATTGCTGTGATGTCGGCTACCTATAGTGTGTGAGATTATAAAATACTTGCCCATGAAGTATCTATTGCTATCATTGCTATTGCCACAAAAATATTTATGAGATTTAGGTTTTGCATTGTATGTTTCAGTATCCCGTATGAATAGCCATAGGAGAAACACTGGGCAGTCCTGGGTCAAATAGCCCATCTCCTGATTGTATGGCTAAGTTGTGTTGAATGCATCTTGAAAGTTGTACTCTTAACTGAACTCCCAGATTGCCTCCCTCTTGGATTCAACTTATATTCTTCCTCTCAATTTCTTCTCTTCTTTCCTAGCATTTGAGTGTTATCTTGTACACTGTATATCATCTTCATTTTGCCACTTGCTGGGTGTGAGGTCTCAGCTGTCTCATGAGAAATGGAAATGGAAATTGGAATAGAATCTATGTCATAAGTTTGATGTAGATACTGATTTAATCTGTGTCAATCTCTTAAAACAGTTCCTGACACATCATTACTGCTGTAAAAAGTGTTAGCTGTTATCTTTATTGTAATTATCATCTTCCGTTTTGTATAAATTTCCTTAGATACTTTGTAGAATGAATCAGTGGTATAAATTAATGGGAATGGTAACTGACTTTAGGCAAATAACTAATCTCTCTGAGGTCTAGCTTCCAGAATCATGTTTATAAGGATGGTGTTTTGTAAGATTCTTATTTTACTTGTTTTACATTTTAAAAATATTTAGACTTCCATAAAAATTAGCGTAGAAAAACAGTACAATAAATTCCCTCCTATTCTTTACCCTCTTCCCTCAGTCTTAAGAGCTGTCATAACCATGGTTTAATGATCAAGAACCAGGAATTAACATTGGTATACTATCGCTTGTTTTGATGGTTAAAAAAGAAAATATAAAGACTTAATGGAAGACCTGGCAGCTATTTTGATTTTTCTGAAGTTGCTGTTGTCTGCAAGAATAGAGTGGTAAACTTCAGTGAATCCAGGTGTTTGAAAATATTCCTTATAAATGCTAATTGTAAGAATCAGAACTTCTGGACTGAAAGGTATGGGCATAGACCAGACTTTAAGCTGAGATCATGTTCTTAGAAAGAATGACTTTTATTTTCTTAATTAATTAAATAAAATGCCTTGGTAACAGCACAATTTACTATAAATCCTGGCGTATCCCTCTGGTAATAGGGAGGAAACTTAGTGGCTCGGGGCTCTGATAGTAACGTGAGCCAAGCAGCTATGTGAGGGACTATAATTATACCCAATGTCAAAACAAGGGACCTAGGCATTGATGGATATAGGTCTTTATGTGCAACAGGAAAGAACATCTATGGAAAATCAATTTCTTTGTTGTGAAAAATGACTCATTGTCATTCCTAACATTTTACTTTGGGCTGATTTCATTTTTAGAGTTCAAATTTGTTTATAGTGTGCAATAACGATGAAAAATGCCTGTGTTCTGTAGTGGTTTTGATTAAAGATAATGGAACTTTCCATTTATGTACTACTTTACACTTTCAAAACACTTACTTTCACTTATATTACATTTCATTTTACTCCTCACAGCAACCCTTTGTGGTAGTTAGGGACTGATGGCTCTCACAGTTCTGGAGGTTGGGAATCCATGATCTAGGCAACAGCAGGTTCATTATCTGGTAGGGGGTCAGTCTCTACTTCCAAGATGGTACTTTGTGGCTGTAACTTATGTAGGTGAGGAATACTGTGTCCTCACCTGGTGAAGAGCAGAAGAGGATGAAAGTGCTACATTCTGCATGAAGCCTCTTTTATAAAGGTCTGAATGCCTTTCAGGAGGGAGGAACCCTTATAATCTAATTACCTCTTAAAGGCCCCTTACTCAACAGTGTCACACTGACAATTAAGTTTCAACACCATAATTTTAGATTACATTTACATTATGAAGAACAAAAATGACATGTTTGATCAAATGCTTTGGATATCCCCCAAAAGAAGCCGCAGAAATAGTATACACCTACGCAGAAAAGAATAAGCTCCCTACAATAAAATCGACGTGTATGTATATATGTGTGTTTGTGTGTGTGTGTGTGTGTGTGTGTGTGTGTGTCTTATTAAAGAAGAAAATATTTGCAGGGCTGATTGCAAAGTTTTACCTCTGGAGCTTTTAAAAACTTTGCTCAATTGGTTCCATGTTTTTGCTATTGTGAATAATGCTGCAATAAACATGCATGTGCAGGTGTCATTTTTGCAGAGTAAAAGTGGGCTGAATAAAAAAATGTGGTACATATACACAGTGGATTATTGTACAGCCATAAAAAGGGACAAAATTATGAACTTCGCAGCAACTTGGATGGACTTAGAGTCCGTAATACTCAGTGATCTATTATAGAAACAAAGAACTGAGTACCACATGTTCTCACTCATAAGTGGACCCTTAGCACACAAGAAAGAGATTGGCAGTAGAGGGACACTACCGGGGGTGGGCGGCAGGGAGGACCATAACTAACATCAGTTAGGATGCCTAATCCTAATCCAGACAAAATGAGGTCCAGTGGGAGGCCCGAACTTCACCTGTTTGTAAGCCACTTACATAACCAATCCTGACTTGTACCCCACATCTTGAAAACAACCAAACCAGAAAAAAACCTCTTCTCAGAAAAGCCAGGTAGCTTAAGTGATTGGGTAGAGTATGGTCATGCTTCAGGTCATTTTAGTGTCTATGTAAGGGTAGTCATTGCTAAACCTTTGGCAGTCGGTAGGTGGTGCCATTAGGAACTGCCCCGTGAGGACAGAGGCAGCACTGGGGAATGGCGGCATGGCTTCTCCAGGGCTAAGATGTTCTGTGAACCATCCAGAGTGCAGCTGTGTGTCAGGAAGGAAGGACCCATCTGTTCCTCAGGAGATCTGTGTGCTCTACACAAAAGACCCACCAAATAGACAGTGATGTGCCAGTTTTATGCAAAGATCAAGAGTAGTGCTTTCTTTTCATGGTTTAGAGGTCAAGGAGTGTTTTGAATTCTAAATTATTTCCTTTTGGTTGAAGTTCTGTTCTGAAACCATGTTAGCAATCATTTATAAATGTGTGAGACCAGTGCACGATGTGTTGCACAGTTTAGGCAGCCATATTCCTGATCCCTGTGGTACAGGAGATTAGAAATCTAAGATTTGAAGATAGGACTTTGAGACCTGAAAAGAATGCCAGAGTAACAACCACCACTGCTACCATCTCAGAAAGGCATGAAAATCCTGAGAAAGGGATTTGTAGTTCTGGAAGAAGAAGTATGTTTTTATTTATTTTGTATTATCTTTGGTGGTTAGATAATATCTTGTGTTGATTAGGCTAGAATGTTCAACCAAAATTTCCTTTATGTAGTTCATTTGTTTCTCAATTTAGTTAATTTATTTTAATTGCCTTTAATTTACTCTCAAATTGTTTTCTTCCTCCACAACCCCTTCTACCAATGGATATACTCCTGATCTGAGATTTTAATACCAAATTTGAAAAAAATAATCCTTTATTTACTTTCCGTAGAAAATCCCCAAGGGCTAAAGATGCCGGCTCTTGACACTGCAAGATAGGTCTTGATCATTTTGTATCTTCAGGACTTAGCCCAGTGCCTGACAGTTGGTAGGCCCTCAATATTTGTTTGATGAGTTAAAGGAATGCTAAATCACCCTATTGACAATGTAGGAATTATAAGCCTTAAGAGCTGAAAGAATCTTAGACATTGAATTCAACCTTGTCATTATATTGAGATTCAAAGAGGTTTTCTTTTGCAAAACAAGGTAGTGCTGAGACCAGAATCCAGTCACCTTGTAGCTTGCACGATTTGTCATCAAATGGATATTCCATTTCTCTGACCAGTGCCACCTTTGATATTTCTGTTTTTATGAATTGGCGCACCGAGAGTAGATATTATACCTGGAAATCTTCTAGCCCATCCAGTTAACAGCCCATTTTCCAAATTGTGTTTCATGGGACATTAGTTCCAAGGCTCTCTTATAAATAGCCTGGAAAAATAGATCCTCTGGTTACATAAAAGTGGACAATACTGCATACTTTATCTCTCTTATGGAAACTCATGGTACACATTACTGTAGAAAGGGCTCCAAGAAGACCTTTGAAGAAACTTGTTTAATTGAGTTTTCTTGGGAGCTCCCTAAATTGTTTGCGCATTGAATGCTCTACTTGTAATGTGTCTACTGATACTCTGTGAAGCACTGTTCCCATGGATGACATTTTGAGGATTGCTGTCATCTAGCTTTCAGATTTGACCAAGTGTTACCTACTCTTCTGCAACCCTTGAGATTAACCTCTGTTTTCTATGCTGTGATGAATCTGAAGGCAGTCCTGGGCACATTTTTAAAAAAATAATTTACCATAAAGATATTAGTCATACCAACCATTTGTCAGAAACACATTGTCCTGAAGTTTTCGTAGAAAAGATGGAGAAAGAGTTTACGAAGAGTGATCATTCACCCTGGTTTGCTCAGCAAAACCGAGTTTATTCCCATTGTCCTGCCATAATTATGAATGCCACCCCTTTTTAATCTCAGAAATGTCCTTTTCAATCTGTTGGGCACGTAGTCATTCTCCCAAGCCCAGTGCCACCATGTTAGCCACCATTTTTCTCTTCAGCCCATTCTTTTCTTTGGCAGCCAGTTCTCATCTCTTCTTCTTCCTTTGTTTACTTCCATACTACATTCAGTTCTCACTTTCTCTCCTGATGCTGCTTTATTATGCAGAGTTGTTCTGTAGGAATGTGAGACCCAGGGAGTTGACGGGATGGTCTCTTCCACCAGAAGTGAGGTTTCAGAGATTCTTGAGAAAAAACTGGTTTCTCTTTATCAAATAACGTTCCTACTTGTTGCAAGAACCTATGAGGGAGAGAATCAGAAAGTTAAAAAAAACAACAAAAAAACCCTTTTCATAAATAGGCCCTATGCCATAGTCCCTATACCTGTCCATACCCATGATGGTATCCACTCTAGGCTCTGTTCTTTCTGAGGACAGAGTGCAGGGTCACCACTGAGAAGACCACCTGGCCAACATCATCTGGGCCTATACCCTTCAGAGCTTGGATTCCAGTCTCCTCCATTCACAGGGTCCTCAGGATTCTTCACCTTGGTCTTCTGGTTGCTCACTCCCTTTCTCTACTTGCCATGGAACCTGCTCTGCATTGCAGGTGGTGTCTGCTCTGACCATGCTGCCTTCATGGACTGCTCCCTTCTCGCCTACATGTTCTTGTAACTACTCAGCTTCATACTTGTTTTTTCAACTGTGTATTCTAAGTTGAGCTTCCTCCTTATATGCTCTTGAAAATAGAAACTGTCTTAATAATTCTAAATTGCTTTTCATGCCTGGCACAATGTAAGACTCAACTAAATCAGGGAGTTTTAATCAATAAGGTATTTTGGACATCATCTGATTCAGCCCTTAAACATGTTCAGTGACTTGCGTAAGGTCACTCATTTGTGGAAGGCCAATTGTGGTTGCCAGGAAGAACTGTTGGTTAATAAGAATGAAGTGGCCCAAAATTAATGCTCTGAAGGTCCAGATTACTGTAGGCTGATACTGAGTTTGACTGACTAAGAAATGTCTGCTTCTTATTTCTCATAGGCAATAGCATGATGATGATTTTATGAACTCTGGAGGCTTGAGGTGAGAATTATGTGAGACGATGTATATGCTATGTTCTAGTTTGAATCTGGGACATACTGAGTGCTTAGTATATTATAGTTAATATCAATTGTTTTGTTGCTGGTTTTTAATTCTTTTGTGTTCAAATGGCTTCAAGAACTGAAGCAAGTTGCCTGACTTTGAACAGCTTATGTTGTAGAATCAGCATCGTAGCATCTGCTTGAGTTGTCTCCGAGGAGGGTTGGGAGCGTGGGATTGCCATGGTGACAAGGATTCTGCCAGACCCGCCTGTAGCAAGGGAGCTTGCTCTTTTTCTTGAACCTATTGACTTTGATGACACTTGGCAAAAGTGTCCTCGGGTGTTTGTGGTCATGGCTTCTGGGCTGCGTGGTCCTTCTGGTCATCCTTTCCTCGGCTTTCAAGAGTCAGAGTAACAACTTTAGTGCTGAATACTGAACCAGAATCTTGGAGGCTGGTTAAGGCACATATGCATAACTAACACTATAATTCAGAGAGGAAATGATTTGCGGTTCACTATGTCAGGTAAGCACATTTCTGACATGCGTGGTTTTTTCAGGCATTTAAGGGATTGTACCTTTTCCCTCATGTGGAAAGTTGATGGGGCGAGCTCCCTGTCAGCTGTCACCACTGCTCTGGGAGACAGCTGCCCACTGACAGTCTGGCAGCTGTTTGCTGGCAGCCGACTGCTGCATGTCTCCTTGGGGCAGGCCATTTATCATGGGGCTAAGCTGGGGCTGAGAGATGCTGCAGTTTCACAGCCATACTCCTGCTGACAGGCGATCACCCAAGCTACGCCGTCTACTGCCATGTACCTTTGCCTTTACAAAAGGTCTTGGGGCCAGGTGGGGATTCTTTCATAAAGGGCCTCTGGCAGGGTCTGCTCACTCTGCAGAGGTGCTGATGATAACCCCTGCAGGTAGCATCGCCCTTCCTGAGAATGGCAAGCAGGCATAAAAACACAAATATCGCTGCCCTTGGTCCCTTCACCAAGTATTTATCCAACAAAATATGTACTGGCCATCAGTGGCAGGATGTATGATTCCCTTGTCAACTTTATCCTCTCCACATTAGTTTGCTACTATGTCATTGAGTTTCTTTTATAATTCATATATAATTTTGTTTTTAAAAGCTTATGTCAATTTCCTAATTATGTCTTGCATTTCCACGTTCCCTTGCTACATTCTGAAGCCTCAGATGAATACTAGCTATGGGGCTTAGGCTGGGCCGAGGGATTACCGATCTGTTTTGATACATCAGGCACTTGCCAAGTTCTGCCACTTTTCTTAGTAGGTATCTGAGTATAATGTTTAATATGCTACTTGGGGTTTCCAAAACTTATGGTTTCTCTTGCCTTTGGGTCTTTATGTAACACTTTTTCATGTGCCTGGAACATGCTGCATACAACACACACCTGACTGAAGGTGGTCCACCCACTTTCTCTCAGTTACTCATCCCAGCCCAGGGGTTTTCTCCTCCAGGAAGCTCTCTGACTCTTCTTTTGTTTGAGTATCCCCAAATACTCCCTCATTGCAGCTGGTGCAGTCTTACACAGTCCTTTACACAGATATGGCTTACATTACATATACTGACTGACGACCTGCCACTTTGTTATGAGCATTTTATGAATCATTTATACTTTTTTCTACATCGTCTTTTTTTTTTTTGAGTCAGATTCTCACTCTGTTGCCCAGGCTGGAGTGCAGTGGCATGCTCATGGTCACCGCAGCCTCGACCTTCTGGGCTCAGGAGCTCTTTCTGCCTCAGCCTTCCAGTAGCTGGAATTACAGGCGTGTGCCACCATGCCCAGCTAATTTTTTGATTTATTGTAGAGACGAGATCTCACCAAGTTGCCCAGGCTGGTCTCGCACCCCTGGGCTCAGGCAATCCTTTTGCCTCCACTTCACAAAATGCTGGGATTACAGATGTGAGACACCGCATCTGGCTTCTACATGTCTTTTAATAGCTTCATTGCATATCATAGAACAGAGACACCATGGGTTTTTTGTGTTTTAAAGGAATGACTTGTTGGATATTCAGGGTGTTTCAAAGTTTATTACAGATAATGATAAGATGAATATTCCAGTAACTGAATTTTTATGCCTTCCTTAGGGGAAATGTTAGAAGAGGTATTGCTGGTGCCACTATGTGTGTTTTGTGACTTCATACTTCCTACAGTGTTATTGAGATTAAAGATTTGACCACCAGTGAAAGAAAAACCCTTATGATTAAGTTTATTCTAGTTTAATCATGGATATATAATAAATAATGTGCTAATATACAACATGTTTATTTAACAAAACAACACCTGTGTATTTGTTCTAGGAAATATGAGAAGATACATAAACTGTATTCTAAGAATTTATGGTATAAGAGGTGAACAAGATGCATACAGAAATGGTATAAGCAAGGAAAAACTCACAGGGAAGAGTGAAGTGATATTCATGATCAGTCACACAAGCGTTTTCTAGCAGAGTGATTGGGGATAAGGGAGCTCTCTGGATCAGGTGTTATTTGAAATGGGACTCACAGCATTAGTATGATTTGTATACTGGAGAAGAGAGATAGGAAATGGAGAGAAAACTCCAAGTGGAAAGAATTGCTAAACCAAAGCTTGGAAGCAGGAAAGCAATAGGCAATTTTCTAGAATAGTGTGTTTCCAAATTCTATACATTAGAAATGCAGTTTTTTTTTTTTTTTGAGTTAGAGTCTCTCTCTGTTGCCCACGCTGGAGTGCAGGTGCAGTGGCACGCTCACGGCCAACCCAGCATTGACCCACTGGGCTCAGACGATCATTTTGCCTCAGTCTTCCAAGAAGCCGGAACTACAGGCGAGCACTACCAAGCCAAGTTTTTGCCCAGGCTGTCCTTGAACCCATGGGCTCAGGCAGTCTCCTCATCTCGGCCTCCCAAAGTGCTGAGATTACAGGCTTGAGCCTCTGCACCTGGCCTTTTTAAATTTTTTTTATTTTTTAAACTCCAGCCATTTGTACCATCTTTATGCTTCCAGCTGTAACTACCTGCTATTATTCCTATAATGTATGTCTATTTTGAATTTAATCAATCTTAATTAAATAAATATGTACAAAGGAAAATTATTTCACCTTAAATGGAAAATCTATTACCTGGATCACCTTTACCTTTGGAATGCCTGGACAAAGAATGGAAGCCATAGAGAATAGTGAATAAAGTTTTAAAATTAAGTGAAATTATTTGACATGGTGTCTCTAAGTCTGTTCTTGAAGTATTTTCCATAGCCCAAAAGGAAAGCGTGTGTGTATGTGTGTGTGTTTGCATGGCCGATATTCAGAGATTATGCACTAATTTTGGAAATACTGAAATAATCTAGCATGTGTTACTAAATGTTCACTCATCCATGTACCCCAGAGCATTTCAGCATCCTAATCTCTCTCCCAGGACTTACCAGACCTCTCAACAGTTCAGTAAGTTGGTGAGTCCATATGTCACACCAGAAGTTCAAAATTCACACTTGTATGTGTGTATATATGTATGTGTGTGCATACATATCTCTGAGCATACATTTGTGTGTATATGTTGCAGGTACGTGTGTGTTAGTTCATTTTTTATCATAAATTGGCAATTTTCAATTGCATGAATGTATTGGGGGTACAAAGGGATATTATCATTTATAAATACAATGTGGAATGATTCAATCAAGCTAGTGATCATATCCATCACCTCACATACTTAACATTATTTTGTGGTGCAAACATTTGAAATTCACTCTTTTAGCAATTTTGAAATGTACACTACTCTGTTATTAACTATACTCACCATGCTGGAAAGAACTATAAAGATGAAAACAGAAGCGAAAGGACAAATCTGATTGATAAGAAAGCATCTTGAGTTAGCAGGCTCGGATTCTGAAGGAAGAGAATAGCTGCACATGCTCTTAGCAGGTATCTTTTCCACCTTGTTGACACACTTAAACCTGCCTCTGTACCTTCTGTGTAGGAACAGATTCCTGTATAATTAAGAATTTGTTGTTTCAAGGAGTGTTCATTACATAAACTGGTATATAAAACCCAGAACCAATAAGGTTAGGGAATGCATACAAAATTTCTGACTGCAAGTCTTGAAGCTTTGTCTTTTCTTAGACCTAGGTGGAAACTCATGTAAATAAACTTTTGCATCCTACATAACTCTCCTGGCTCTGGACTTCTACACTCCTGATCCTTTTAGCTGTTTGAAATCAGATGAGCATTTGAAGTTTCAGCCTTAATTTTCTCATCTGGAAATTGGGTTAACGATCTCTCCTTCTTGTAAAGATTAACTGAGGTAATAGCCAAAGCCATGCAGACCATCTAAGAAGCTGAATTATTTTCAACTTCTCCAAACATAATGAGGAAATATGAGAGTAACGAATAAAACTACACGAAACCTCCAGTCTCCGAATAACTAGAAGATAGAGATGACCCAACTTCCAATTACAGTAAGTAGAAAAATAAGCACCAAATCCAGTAAATTGTTTCCTGTACTCCCTGCCTTCGGGGAGTGCAAGGGTAGCTGAGGGATAGAGAGAAGGAGTTGCACTGTAGGAAATAACAAGGGAGCCAGCAGCAGCCATAAATTAGCCTAAAACCACCATAGGAAGAAAAAGTCTATCTTGTGTGTGAAAATATGGAAAGAGATTGATCCAGTTTAGAGTACTCTCTCCTGGAAAATGACTTAGAAGTGCATGCCTGATCTGAGCAGGCAGTCTTGGAAAGGTAAAGCTCCAAGGGGACACAGAAGTGTATTAGTATTTGTTATTTGCATTACATTAGTTCATAAATGAACTTAGGGAGAACTTTCATCTTTATAATGTTGATTCTTCCTATCAAAGAGCAAGAGTATCTTTACATATGCTCAAGTGGACCTCTGTGTCAGCACTGTTTCAATATTTTCCTGATATGGGTTTTCTGCATTTCTTGTTAAAATTATGTCTAAATGTTTTATTCCTTTGTTGCTATTCTAAATGATGTTTTTTCTCTCTTTGCATTTTCTAATTATTATTTGTGTAAACGAACACCACTTATTTCCTATGTTAATTTTATACCTTGCTACTTTATTGAATTCTTTTATTATTTGAGTTAATTTTAGCATTGCTTCTCTAGGGTTTCCCAGGTACACAATCATATCATCTGCATACAAATTTTGTTTTACTTATTTTATTCCATTTTATTCAGATAATTAATTTCTCTTGTATAAATGTGCTGGGTAATATATGATTAATTGTGGTAGAAACAGTGGGAAATCTTGCCTCTACTTAATGTTAGTGGAGCTGCCTTTACTGTGTTCGCATAAAGAAAGATGCTGGTTTTAGGACTAAGGTAAATATTTTAATAGTCAATTCCTACTATCTTGTATTTTTTATTGGAAACATATGTAGAATTTTACAAGGGCTTTTACGGTCTCTGTGAAGAGAATCATATGGTTTTTTTTCCTCTCTTGAATTTTTAATATATATATTTTATAAATGGATTTCCTAATATTGAGGCAACCTTGCTGTCCTTGGATAGGTTTTACTTGGTCATGGTGTTTGACACTCTTTTTTTTTTTCTTTTTTAGAAAGCAGGATTTATTAAGAGGACAGAAAAACTCCCACAGTGGAAGGGGACCCTAGGGTGTTGCACAATATTCTTGATATAGTGTTGAAATCTATTCACTAATATTTTGGTTAGAATATTTCTATTAATATTTAAACATATTTTTGTATTATTTTAAATTGTTTTTATCAGGTTTACTTATCAATGCTCTACTCTATAATAAGATACTCATATAGAGCATGTCTGGTCTTTGAAGATTTAGAACAATTCCTCTGTGAAACTATGTGGGTCTGGTATATGTGGTATGGTTCTATGATCATTTTCTCTATTTATTCTTGGAAAATTGGTCTGTTTGTATTTCTAATTACCTGTTGCTACTTCTGATAGAGTTAATATTGGTAAATCATGTTTTCTGAGGAAAGTATTCATTTCATTTTGAGTGTCAAGTTTGTTTGCACAGAGGCTTTTGTAATTGTTTCTTGTGATGTTTTATAATTTCTTCTGATTAAAGAGTTATTTCCTTTCTGCCATTGATTATTTTGTATATCACATCTAAAAATTAACACTCCTAATATATAAAATACTTTTTTAATGTATAAAAAACTGTTTTAAATAATGGAAAAACAGATAAGAAATATTAATATAAAATTTGGAAAAAGAAATTAACAAAAATATATAAATGGCTTTTTAAATATAAAAATTTGTTAAATTTTACTCATGATGGTACAAATTTTATTCAGATAATTAATTTCTCTTGTATAAATGTGCTGGGTAATATATGATTAATTGTGGTAGAAACAGTGGGAAATCTTGCCTCTACTTAATGTTAGTGGAAAAACATTAAACCACACTATAGTGTGATATCTCTCCTCTCTGCTTATTACTGGTAAAGCACTGGGAAGGGAAACAAGCATCACAGCGTACTTTCATACAGATTAACATAAGAGCCACACAACAAAATTTTATCTCATTCTTATTAGTTGGTATATTTTAATTATTCAATAAAAATCGCAGTATGAGAAAAGTAAAGATATAAAACAACACACATTCTGAAGAGGCAAAGTATTCATTAATTAGAACCAGACTCATATGACACAGATGGTAGAATTATCATACAGGGACTTTAAAGTAACAATGATTAAAATTTTAAAGACTCTAGTGGAAAAAGTAGCATAGTGCATGAACTGGTGTACAATGTAAGAAATAATCTAAAGGATGTGCCACAAATTAAAAAATGCTCTTTAATAAAATGAATAATGAGCCCTCTGATGAACCCATTAGTAAACTTGACACAACATAGGAAATAATCAGTTAGCTTAAAGATAGGTCAATGGAAAATACTCAGAATTAAACATAAAAGAAAAAAACAAAAGCAGAACAGAACATCCAAGAACTGTGAAACAATTTCAAAAGGTGTAACATACATGTAGTTGAGAAAGCAGAAGAAAAAAAGGAAAAAAAAACCCCAAGCAAACAGAACAAAACTGTAGTAATTTAGGGAGTTTAAGAACATGTCAGGATAAATACCAAAGCAAACAGTCAGAAACAACAACAACAAACAAAAGAAGAATACCCAGGCATATCATATTGAAACTACAGAAAACCAAAAACAAGGAGAAAAATCTTGAGAAAAGCCATGGAGAAAAATCCTTTTTAACTATTTAGGATTCTAGTATGAAATTCCATCTGTGACAATATAATCTAACTGTATTGCAAATGTGTGTGATTACTTCACTAAGGGTATGGGAGAAAAAAGTACTGGCATATAAGTAACCTTGGAAATGAGTGGAAAATGTAAGACTAAGAACAAAAGGAGCTGCACACAAGCAACTCCAGGTGATAAAGTTCTTTCTACAGGGAGGCATAAAGGTTTAACAGTTCTGAAACCAATATACATGCATACTGGAACTAAACAGTTAGTAAAGAAATCGTATATGGTGGGAACCAGATTTCTCTGTGTTAAAGTGGAAGGTCATATTATAGATAATGAAGGGAAGAAGGCTAATGTGATCCAAGTAGTAATAGGTTAGAATTAGAGATTTTAGTATGAACTCTTGTGTTGGTTGCTTAATATAGATACAGATAGAAATTTTCAGAAATGTTTATAGGTATGTGTATATATGTGGGTTACTATATACTCATGGGTAACTGTATACACATGCACATGTCAGCTGAGAGAACCTAGAAACAATGACACCACAGTAGCAATGAGCACAGCTAGTACTCAGAACCTTAGTTTCTAATACCATTCTTCAATAAAAGGATTCATTGGGGAAACTGATAATAAGAGTGGTGTAGAAAATATACAAGATGATTCTGGAGCATTTTGTAATGCCAGAAAATAAGGAAGTGCTAAACAGTCTCTTATACACACACGTGCGTGATGTGGTATGCCAGAGGAACACAGAAACTAACTGAAAGGGTTCCCGGTGACCAAGGCAATTTGAGCAATGAAATACATCAGGTAGTTTGAATTCTAACCCAAAATGATAAGCATCCATGTGTCCATACCTACATAAATAAGTGATTAATTAAATAAATAAATAAGGAGAGAGAAACAAATCTCCTGTGCAGAAGAATTCCAAATAATGTCTGTAGACACTCTGTATCCAAGAAGGTAGAACCTGTCTTTTCACCTCTTAGGTGTGGGCTGCTCATATTGACTTTCCTAGAGAGTTTAGTATGGAAAGGGTGGGAAAGAAAAGCTTTCCAGTAGAGAAACCGAACCATCAAAAGTACTAAGTCATCCCGATAATCTATATGTAAATAATATGGGATAATAAGGAGGACTCTTTACCTCTGCCTTATCCCCAAAGCCCATGACTGCTGTCTAATTAGGAGAAAAAGATTAGACAAACCCAATTGAAATGATAGTCTGTGACATACCTGACTAATACTCTTCAAAACTGTCAGAGTCATCAAAAACCCAGAAAGTCTGAGAACTGTATTAGAGCTTAAGGACTCATAATGACTAAATGTCATGTAATACCTTGAATGGGCTCCTGAGTTAGAAAAAATCATTAGGTAAAAACTAAGGAAGTCTGGAAAAACTATAAACTTTACTTAATAGTAATATGTCAGTATTGCTTCATTAAATTGTGTCAAATGTACCATGCCAGTGTAAGATATGAATAATGAAGAAAATTGTTTATAGGCTACATGGGAACTCTTTACTGTATTCACAATTTTTCTGTAAATCTAAAACTCTTCTAAATAAAAACTTTATTTTAAAAAACTAAAAAAAAATCACTACTTATAGCTGTTTGTACGTATATGTGTATATGTGTTCAGGGGTATATGCATAAATGTATATCTATGTACCTGTATATGCATATGTCCATTTTTCAGCTTTTTAATGATAGTGCTGAGAAGCAGTGATAGCTCAGTAGCCACAAGCACCCCAGTAGCCCAGATCTTGGTTTCTAAATGCCATTCACCACTAAAATAACCCTGGCTCCTTGGAAAAATAGCTGATTCCAGGTGTGCATTAGAAAAGGATAAGATGAAATTGGAGCATCCTCATATGCCAAAAAGAAAATATTCAGAGAATGGTGGAGAATATAGCAAGAGGATATGGGAACCACTTTGAAGGAGTTCCTCCTGACAAAATCTTGGACAATTTGAGTTTCAAATAAATAACATTTAACTACTGTGACTATTGAATAAAGTATAAATCAATAAATACAAGAATAAGTAAATAGATAAATATATGGGGAGAAAGGAAAACTCTTGCTTACATTAGAAAGTCAACTAATAAATATCGACTGGTAGAATTAGAAAATCATTCATTAGGAAATGAATGGTTGAATTTGCAACTATCATAATAATAATTAAGTCAAGCAAGAGTCATCAATGAATGTTGACACTAATAGATGACACTCTGAAGAGGAACAGGATATTTTCATCATTTGAAAGTATCCACATGATAGATTTTTATTAAATGGTAACTTTACAGAGGGAAAGAACTAGCAGACTGTCTCATTTTTTACAGATTGAGCGTCTCTAATCCAAAATTCTGAAATATGAAGTGGGCCAAATTCTAAAACTTTGAGCACTGCTATGACCATAAAGATAACATTGTTAAACTGTAGAAAAAGTGCCTGTAGGCAACATGATGAATATATGTGATGGGCTAATTGAAGGACTAGAATGGCATGCATTTATAACAGAACAAGAAATCGCTGCCTGCAGCTGGATTCAGTGGAGAGAGGTAAAAGAATGACATTTTAACCACTGGATTTTTTTTTTCTTGAGTTGAAGTCTCACTCTTGTCACCCAGGCTGGAGTACAGTGGCACACTCACAGCCACTGTAGCCTCTACCTGCTGGGCTTAGGCGATCCTTCTGCCTCGCCTTCCAAGTAGCTGGAACTACAGACCCATGCCACCACGCCCAGCCAGTTTTGTGATTTATTGTAGAGATGAGGTCTTGCCAGTTTGCCCGGGCTGGTCTCAAATCTCAGGCTCAGGCAGTCCATTCACCTCGGCCTCCCAAAGTGCTAGGATTACAGGCTGAGCCACCACACCCAGCCACCACTGGAATTTTTTAAGTTGGAAAATTATCTTGTGAAGTAGTGAGTTCCCCATCATTTCGGGTGTCCAAGCAGAGATGGGAAACACCCTAGGACTTGCTGAATATACTCCAAAAAAATTCAGGAAGCAGAGATGAGTTTGTACTAAATCAAGTTAACTTTGCAATCTGATAAATTCCCTTCACTAAAGTTCAGAGTGAAGGAGAATGATGGAGGGAAGAAAGAGGAGAAGTAATCAGAGCCAACTACCTTCTAGGAGACAGGGTCAGAGGAGGGGAATATATATATATAAGAAAT